>JAWPHD010013700.1:0-66379 GCA_037043455.1 Cyrtodaria siliqua | reverse complement strand
CATCATAACATGACCCAGCGTATCAGGTTTCATAACTCTGTGCTGCTTTCTGCAAAAGTTATGCCCCTTTTTAAACTTAGTAATTATATTGGTTAAGTTTTCCGTCAAGGTCCACTTTTTATTCAGTATGTTTTTGGAAAAAAATATGACTTATTTTCATCCCTTGATCGGCATCTGCGTATTTGGTTAAGTTTTATGTTAAGGTGCACTTCTTTCAGTAACATTAACAGATACAACTTTGAAACTTTGCTTGAGCATGCTATTTCCTGATGCAGGCCATGCAATACTTGTTTCCACCCAAGAAAATCTCATTATCAGCCCTACGTGGCACACACCTATGACAAAAATCAGTGTCAAACATTCAAAAAAAACAACTGTATGATATATTTCCACTACAAACCACTTCTTCCGAATACATGTCCACCTACCCCAGCCATTTGTCATAGTACACATTTCACTGATCATATCAGCTTCTTTTTTGATATTTTTTTACTTAATTCAAGCTACCTCAACATTCTAAAAATCTTCATAACATTCTAGAAATATATATCGTCAGCAATTAATGCAAACACTTAAATATGTTTTGATATCTCAAGTATGTGCCTTTGTTCTCAAGTTACTATTGCTTACTGTTGCCATATAACTTTTTCTACTTTTTAAAATATTTCTACATTTTTGTTGTTATATAATAAAAATGTGCAAATAAATACACATGTTTGTTTCCTACTTTTGAAAACATTCTGCGCTGCCCTGATGCTTTGCATCAGTTTCTTCTTGTCTTTATTTGTGTAAAGTTTCAAGTAACTGCAAGACCATTAAGTAAGATTTTTCAATTTTTATACCTGAGCTTGAGCTTTAGATTTCAACTCAATTGTTTCGAGAATATGGGGCCTGGTTTGATCAAGGCCCATTATATTTCATGAACTTCGCAGCAGCATTCCTGGTTTGATCCATGTCTTATTTCATGAAACTTTTACAAGTCTTTTTTCATGAAACACGGAAACATCGCTGCATTTTATTGATTGGCCAACATGATTGGATTGAGTGGCATTTTGTTATTAACAGTGAAAAAAGCAATATTTTTCAAAAAGCTAGTGCAACAGTTTGCATGACCTTAAAAAAATCAATAAATCATAATTGGCTGGTGGTGATTCTTTGATCAATAATTAATGAACAAAGTAGGAGTTAGTGTGACCTCAGTGGGGATGATTGGATAGACTTTCTATTGCTTTACCTAATTATTTTATGGGGTTAATAATTCTTTATGTTTGAAT
Organism: Cyrtodaria siliqua; assembly: GCA_037043455.1. Classification (NCBI taxonomy): domain Eukaryota; kingdom Metazoa; phylum Mollusca; class Bivalvia; order Adapedonta; family Hiatellidae; genus Cyrtodaria; species Cyrtodaria siliqua. The sequence continues at coordinate 65,105 of JAWPHD010013700.1, read as the reverse complement.
TGAATTGAATTGGATCTTAAAGTCGCATCAACAAATTGTTTACAACAGGTATAGAATAAGCTAATTTAAAAAAATAAATAAAAAAAATAAATAAAAAAAATGGTAAAATTTTTATTTAGTTTTTTTTTCTAAAAATTTAACAGCTAAGGTCATAATTATGGTGACTTTCTAGCTTCCACTGGTGGAGAAAGACCCCAGGTGCCCCTCCGGGCACTTTTAGTGCATGAGCGGGCACCTGGGTAGAACCACCGATGCTCCACAAGCCAGCTGGATAGCTTCCTCACATACAGATTCCTAGGCCCCTGAGAGATCAAACCTACAGCGGTGAGGGGCAAGTGATTTCAAGTCAGAGACTCTAACCACTCGGCCACGGACGCCCTTCTTTATGTTTAAAATAACGTGTGCAATATTACAATCCATAATATGCTTATTAAAAGTGAAATGAAACATTTAGTTTTCGGAAGTCTAATTGGGAATTATACATTCCGATCTTTAGAAAAGAATGAAACATTGCAAACTATGGTTTGCAAACTATGGTAACTAAATAGTTTCAATACTATATCTCGAAAACTCAATCCAATTTAGCATCCCATGATCACTGTGCTAATGCATAAAATGTGTAACTTGGAGGGGCCAGCGCCGTGTGGCAGCCAGGCATGATTAGAACCACTGCTATCCAATTGAATGTTGTTTAACGGCTCATCAACACAGTATAGGTTATTTAGAGCCGCCCCAGAGAGAGGGGAAGGATACATAGGAATCTGGGAACCTGCCCTACTCTTATTATCGAATAGATTCCTATGGTTCTTTAACGTGCTCGGAGGATAGACCGATACACGGGACCGCCCGGTTTACGTCCCCATCCGACGGACGAGGCTAAGGTAAAGTGTCTTGCCCAAGAACACACCGACAGAACTCAGTGGCACCACGGAGGATTGAACCCGGGGCCTCCGGTTACAAATCCGCCGCGCTACCGACTGCGCCACGCCAGCCCTTCACTGCTATCCAGGTGGAGGCGTAAAATCTCCCTGAGTTTAAGTTAATTTTGTCAATTTTCAGTTATATCTTATAAGTTACACTATGATGTTTGTTTTATTTGTTTGATGTTTAACCTCATTTTTCAGCATATTTTAGAGGGCTGGCGTGGCGCAGTCGGTAGCGCGGCAGATTTGTAAACGGAGGCCCCGGGTTCAATCCTCCATGGTGCCACTGAGTTCCGTCGGTGTGTTCTTGGGCAAGACACTTTCCCTTAGACTCGTCCGTCCGATGGGGACGTAACCCGGCCGGTCCCGTGTATCGGTCTATCCTCCGAGCACGTTAAAGAACCATAGGAATCTATTCGATAATAAGAGTAGGGCAGGTTCCCGGATTCCTATGTATCCTTCCCCTCTCTCAGGAGCGGCTCTAAATAACCTATACTGTGTTGATGAGTCGTTAAACAACATTCAGTTCAATTCAGCACATTTTAGACTGTATGATGGTCGATTTTTTAGTGGTGTGGCAGCAGGTATTCGGCGCGTAATTTCGTCACTACTCCCCAACCCAAACCCCACAAAAAAACCCAAAAAAACCCAACAACATCCAAAAAGTTATTTAATAACAGTTTAAAACTTTTCTAAAAAAAAATAAAAAATTATGTAATAATATATGAAAAAAAAAAAAAAAAAATAAAATTTTAAACTGTTATTTACTTTTAAGTTTTAAACTGTTATTAAATGACATTTTGGATGATGTTGTTGTTTTTTTGGAGTGGGGTAGAGAGGGTTGGGGGTGTGGGTGGGTTGGGGGGTGTGTAGTACTAGTAGTGACCAAATTACACGCCGAATACCTGTGGTGGTGGCAGACGGCCCACTTATTCCTGGCTAGACCCAGTACCATCTGTAAGAATCAACAGTTTCTCACTTACAAAAGTAACACTACAATGAAACACACTGAATGGATAATTATTGAATGAATTTATGAATGAATGTGAATTAATTAATTAATGAAGTAGGTCATTATCCGGGTATGAACTGACAATAATGGAGGTGAAGATGATATTAGGAAATGAACATCATGGGCTTAATCCTTTTCTGTACTGAAGGACAAATGGTTATTTCTTTGATCCCCCAAGTATAAACTTGTAACACAAGAAGGATAAACACTTGAGATTAATCATATTTCAAAACACAGTTCTAAATATAGAAATGACTTAGCACAAAGTAAAAGGTGGTGTGATCGTTTCAACACCTGCAGTGTATGGCGTTGTAGATAAACCAATAATGTTATAATGTTATTTTGTGGGGGGAAAAAGAAGAAGAAAGTATGTTTGTTTTTATACATGTGTATCTGTGTTTTTTTTTTTTTAAAAAGTAACCAAAATAGCCACAGATAATTTGGCTGATTCAGAAAATAGTTGACAGATACAGGCCTGCCAAATCTGTGGATAAAATCCGGATTTTTCAGTCGCTCTCCGGATCTCCAGATTTAAGTGTACAATCTCCAGATTTTTCATCAAAACAAAATGAGCTATATTTTCACAGTTTAACAGCTATTTCCCAAATTGGTCCTGTTATGCTCCCTAGTCAGGGAAATGTATACAAGTGTCGAATCAGTAGGGGTCATCCATGTAATGCACTGACTGAATACACAATTAACACCTAAGGACATAATTAGTTCCCTCAGTGGCATAACTTCATGTGTAATGCAGCAATATCTGTGACTTCTTTAATTGGTCAACCTAACTGAAATAGCAAGTGTGAGGAACTAGCAACTCCTTGTGGTTGGTACCACTATAACAGCTGCTGCTGTGTACGATGATTATAATTCGTTGAGATGACTTTGTGGTTGGTACCACAATAACAGCTGCTACTGTGATTATACGATGATTATAACTCTGTATTTGCATTTAGCACACATCTGTGTAGAAAAGTACTTTCATTAAAAAAAAAATTGTGGTAGAAATTAGTCTTTGTAATCAAATTACTATGCTAATTTATTATTTTCTATACTATCAAACAATGCATCAACTTGTATTAATTGCATAAATAATTTTAAATTTGCGCTTTTAAAAAACAGTGTGGAAATCAAGTCGCACGCTCCAAATTTCCATTTAAAGTGTTTTTCGCGTTTTTTAAATCTTAAATTTAAAAAATCTTAGGATTTTGTGTAAAAGTTTTGGCAGGCCTGCAGATACAGTGGCAGAGATTCAATTTGATTTTATCTTCAGCTGTTCTAAGTCATAATCATACCTGTGAAGTGAAGCGGTTCGTGTTGCAACCCTTTTGCATTGCAAGGGGACATGTGAAGTTTAAAGGGACACACGGCAACATTGAAGTTTTTATCAAACAGTAATATTAGTTTATCTATTTATTAATCTTATATCATTTTGACTTTATACCTGCTTGGATATAATTAAATGAAATTTTGAGTTTTTCATTTTCTCTTCTTATTCTATCAGATGTTTGAATATATTATTAGTGCAATATAATCAACAGTTAATTACATTCAAAATCTATTTGCCTTATATTATTCTTATAATTAATATTAATAATTGAACAAATAAATGTTATGCAGAAAAACTAACGGGATGCTGCGAGTTTTAATAAATCAAGATTGCCGTGTGTCCCTTTAAAGCCTACTCTTGTTAATCAGAAATATTTTTGTAGCAATCAAGTAACATGCACAAACTAGCCTGATTCACAAACTAGCATGACCCATAAAACATCTGGTCGACCTGGGCATGTGTCCCTTTAAACAACAACATCTTGGGCAGCTGGACAAGCTCAGCATGTGCCACTTTAAACAACAACATTGTGTATTTTAAGTCAAGCTTAGCATGTGTCCCTTTAATCAACAATCAACATAATATGGGCATGTGTCCATTTAAACAACAACAACATTGTGTCTGGGTGGTTGAGCTGGGCATGTGTCCCTTTAAACAACAACAACATTGTATCTGGGTGGTTGAGCTGGGCTTGTGTCCCTTTAAGCAACAACAACATTGTGTTTGTGTGTGTGTGTGGTGGGGGGAAGTGGGTGGGGGTGTCCATGACTGATTGGTTTGAGTCTCTGACTTGCAATCACCACTGTAGGTTCGATCTCTCAGGGGCCTTAGCTGAGGAATCTTTATGTGAGGAAGCTTGCAGAACGTCCGTGGTTCTACCCAGGTCCATGCACGAAAATTGCCTGGAGGGGCACCTGGGGTCTTCCTCCACCAGTGGACGCTGGAAAGCCGTCATATGACCTCAGCTGTTGGTGCGACTATAAAATCCAATTCAGTTCAATTCATTGTGTGTGGGTAGTTGAGCTGTGTATGTGTCCCTTTAAACAACAACATTGTGTGTTCATGTCAGGCTGGTTGAGATAGAGGTGTGTCCCTTTAAACAACAACATTGTGTGTTCATGTCAGGCTGGTTGAGATAGAGGTGTGTCCCTTACAACAACATTGTGTGTTCATGTCAGGCTGGTTGAGATAGAGGTGTGTCCCTTTAAACAACAACATTGTGTGTTCATGTCAGGCTGGTTGAGATAGAGGTATGTCCCTTTAAACAACAACATTGTGTGTTCATGTCAGGCTGGTTGAGATAGACGTGTGTCCCTTTAAACAACAACATTGTGTGTTCATGTCAGGCCGGTTGAGATAGACGTGTGTCCCTTTAAACAACAACATTGTGTGTTCATGTCAGGCCGGTTGAGATAGACGTGTGTCCCTTTAAACAACAACATTGTGTGTTCATGTCAGGCCGGTTGAGATAGACGTGTGTCCCTTTAAACAACAACATTGTGTGTTCATGTCAGGCCGGTTGAGATAGACGTGTGTCCCCTTAAACAACAACATTGTGTGTTCATGTCAGGCTGGTTGAGATAGAGGTGTGTCCCTTTAAACAACAACATTGTGTGTTCATGTCAGGCTGGTTGAGATAGAGGTGTGTCCCTTTAAACAACAACATTGTGTGTTCATGTCAGGCTGGTTGAGATAGAGGTGTGTCCCTTTAAACAACAACATTGTGTGTTCATGTCAGGCTGGTTGAGATAGACGTTTGTCCCTTTAAACAACAACATTGTGTGTTCATGTCAGGCCGGTTGAGATAGACGTGTGTCCCTTTAAACAACAACATTGTGTGTTCATGTCAGGCCGGTTGAGATAGACGTGTGTCCCTTTAAACAACAACATTGTGTGTTCATGTCAGGCCGGTTGAGATAGACGTGTGTCCCTTTAAACAACAACATTGTGTGTTCATGTCAGGCCGGTTGAGATAGACGTGTGTCCCTTTAAACAACAACATTGTGTGTTCGTGTCAGGCCGGTTGAGATAGACGTGTGTCCCTTTAAACAACAACATTGTGTGTTCGTGTCAGGCTGGTTGAGATAGACGTGTGTCCCTTTAAACAACAACATTGTGTGTTCGTGTCAGGATGGTTGAGATAGACGTGTGTCCCTTTAAACAACAACATTACAGATGTATGATATATAATAGTGTGTCTCTTTAAATTGGTTAGCCTGCCAGTTTACCTGTGTAAGACTAGACTTCAAAGTACTCTAAAATTAACCTTACCTGTGTTTATGTCATTTACTACAGGTATTGATTTGTGAATAGGAAGGGCGGGCGGTAACATGCCAGGCTGTGGACTAAATACCATTGTGAAAAATGTTTTTGGAGTTAAAAAAATAAATGAATAGCTGTTATATACCAGCATAATTGATTTGTGGAAAAAAAAGAAGAAAGTTTTCTGTTGTGTAGATCATACAGGTGGGTTATTACTTCTGTGGATATATGTACTGTTAATATACCATGTAAAATGTAGGATTTTAATGTTATTTACAGAAAAAAACATAAAACCAACACCCAATGTTGATCTGTATATGATTAAAACTCATCTCAATGTCAGTTATTCAAACACAGTTTTATTTTTGGTCTTTTGATTGTAATGTAAAGCCTAAAATAACTAGAATTGAACTGAATGTTGTTTAACTACTCATCAACACAGTATAGGTTATTTAGAGCCGCCCCAGAGAGAGGGAAGGATACATAGGAATCCGGGAACCGTGCCCTACTCTTATTTATTATTGAATAGATTCCTATGGTACCGATACACGGGGACCGCCCGGTTAACGTCCCCATCCGACGGACGAGGCTAAGGGAAAGTGTCTTGCCCAAGAACACACCGACCTAAAAAACTAGAGAAGAATGTACAATTGAAATTTTTTAACAGTTTATCAACACATTGTTAAGGTGATTTCGATTAGAGAGGGAAAGGTTACATAGGAAACCTTCAGATAGATTCCTATGGTTAAAACATGCTCGGAGACTGCTAGTTCAATAATATTTAACATCAGGATTATAACCATCAATTTCAACGTTTTTATGCTGTTTTTGAATTTTTTTATTTTCACTTTATATTGAATAAGGAAAAATAAATAAAATTAAAAAAATCAAAATTGATAAAAAATAAATGTCTCCAGTGAAGATTAAAATATTTTGTAACGTTTTATGTTATACAACTAGAAGAACGCCTGGTTTACTTTACCATCCGATCGATGAGGCTAAGTTTTGACAGACACACCAAAATAACCAATGCCTGTGAGACTTGAGAATATTTTTAGACGAAGTATGCAAATTTCGATCACAAATATTTTTATAAGTTTACAGAAAAAACGTTCCTAACAAGCTGCTATGTATAAATATGATGCATACTAACAAATAGCAACTTGATAGGATTGTTTATCTTTGAAGGTCATGGAAATATATGTGAACGAAATTTCAGTACTTGAGCTCAACCCTAAGAATAGTTTGAAGAATGGTTGGTGAATTATAGGCCTGGATTCAGAGTGGAACATGCTGTCCACTGAGCCACCGTGGCTCCTGTACAATAAGAGATTGTGTTGTTTACGTCTCATCAACACATAAGTTGGGTTATTTAGAGCCATCCCAGAGAGATGTAAACGATACAGGGCAAATCTGGAATCACCCTCTTCTTACTATCAAAAGATTCCTGCAGCTCAAAAGTGAAGTCTTCGGGTACTGGGAAAACATGAAACCACTAGAACCCTCCCACCTTCCCCCACCACCCCACTCTCAATTTCATCCTTGTCTATTCAAGATATAGAGGACCTTAAACGAGTTCCCATTTCATATAAGATTTATGAAACGAATTATGAATTGTTTTAATTTTAACAAGCCTTTTGGCAAAAAATTAGGATGTACTACTGCAAACGGTGTTTCCACATATACGCCGAAACCGAAACCGAAACCGAAACCGAAACGAAACCGAAACGTAAACATGCACAAATTGGATTTCTAATTTTTTCGGATTCGGTCTCAAATAGGTCACTATTTTTAGAGATTCGGATCAAAATTCGGCTTAAATGTGAAAGCACTAGCCGATTCCGAAATGACAAAAAATGGCTTCGTTTCGTTTTGGTTTCGGTGTGTATGTGAAACGGCCTTTAGATGTACAAAATTGACTATTTAAGTAATTGATTATAATACATCTTCTAAAAGTTTCATTATTTTGCCCCAGGTTAAACTGTCAAAATTGGCCACTGTTATACTACATCACAGATTTAATCGATAATACAGCAATATTGGCCTTGATCTGACATGAAGAGAAATATGGTGTTTGTTTTTTTTGTGTGAAAAGTTTGTTTGAATGGTGTATTATGTCATTTTTAACACATGTTAAGCTATATATGATGGTTGACTGTTTTGTGGTAGAGGCAGACCTCCCTATTTTTTGTCGGTGGAACCAGTTCTGTTTACCTCCCGCTATCCGTAAGAATCGACACTGTCTCACTTGACAAGTACATCGAGCTTCCAGTGGGAATCGAAGCCGAGAGGCGAGAACATTTAGACGCAGCGTCCTCCAGTCTATCCCAGTCATAGGGACGCTTGAGTAAAAAATTAGGATTAATCGAGACATTGTAGGATAACAGATCTTAGGTACTGTAGGATAACACAGGTGCCGAGAACTCTGTGGTATCAACCCCGTCTATCAGGTCCCTAATCAGACCCCAACATTTCACATACAGTAGGGCTTGAAACTCGGGGCTCCAGTTATTTGAACTGTCTAATTAGACTTCAGTTTGCAAATCTCTAAATATCAACCCATTTCTGTGAAATAGGCAAAGTGCAGATATTTTATAAATGACTGAGTTTCAGTTGAGAAATCCGCCCTAAAATTTAACAAAATGTACGAGACAGACATTTTTAAATATCAGCCCATTTCTGTGGAATAGGCAAAGTATAGATATTTTACAAATGACTGAGCATTAGTCGAGAATTTCACAAAATGTACGAGTCAGACATTTTGTTACTTAACTTTTTCTCATGCCTCACTTTGTATGAACATGTCATAGTTACAAAGAAGCAATGGCGATCAATTATTTTTCCCTTATATTTATTACACTATTTACAATGTCCCATATGCTACAGGCGTAACATATTTAGATGAAATCGGTGATTACGGCATAGTTCACTTTCTAGAGCATCTACCTAGCACGGAGGTCATGGGTTTAAACCCCGGCTGGGTCATACTGAAGAATTCTAAAATGGTACTAGTAGATCCCTTGTGATGTTTGGTATATTAAGGGCAGTGTAGGACTGGAGAGCTCGGTGTTAGCATGTGACTGGGTCGGGTATCGTGTCGTGCGACTGCGGCGTGTTATTCCAGCGTGGTAGCACTATAAGTTGAGCATCTAGCTCTTTGCTCATACATGCCAAATTTTCCAACATCACATCAGGGAGATTGGACTTCCAAATCAGGGAGATTTACGAAACGCCATGAAACCATCGCATATTTTCAAATATTGAATAGAAATGTTGACAACTGTTACTTTATTTCTAATTTTATTTTGTATCAATACATATATAAAATAGATGAAAACAAATAACAGTATATGCATTAGACCATAATAAATTAATTGCTAGATTATCATCCCCTCCCGCCCCCGTTTTTTATACAAGTTTGGACCATCATTGTATCACTGAAAGATTGTTAAAAGCGACAGTAAACCCCGTACATACGTGCATTTTATGCTGGCAGTGTCTCGTTGTTAAATTTTTTAACACATCCTCTCATTGGCTGTCTTTTCATCTGGTTGATTGATTGGCCAGTTTATCCAATATACAAAAACTAATGTGTCAAATAACGACAAAAACTGTTTATCAAAACTTCTTCCAGGTATTCAGGTCATAGAATAATGTATATGTGCCAATTTAAAGTATAGTTTTTTTTAGTCATGATTTCTTAAAATACCCTTTGATCGAATATGCATAAAATGAATTATGAGTTGGTAACTCTTAATTCAATTCTCCAGTTTTGAGGTTTGGCCTGGCTGGTTAAAGGCGTTTATACTGTATCTACAGAGTTTAGATTCTCAAAATATGTAAGTTATATATATACCGTATAGACTTAATGCAAAAAGAAACGCAACTTTTTTAGGGTCAGTATATATGAAGTGTTATTTGTTCAAATAATCCTTTGTTAATTTACCAGTGATCTAAAATCGTCCCCGATACCTCCACTATAGTTTCTTTTGAAAATGATTCTTAAGTAACGCATGAAATACAAAATCTGTATTACGCACTTGATGCACAGGTCGGGAACACATGCCGCTTTTTGTCTTAATTTTCTCGCACGACGTCATTTATCAAGAATCCAGCTGTTTTTGGTCAAATTTAGTAAGGTTATTTACTTAAAGAGGAGGCCCCGGGTTCAATCCTCCATGGTGCCACTGGTTTCATCGGTGTGTTCTTGGGCAAGACACTTTCGCATAGCCTCGTCCATTGGATGGGGACGTAAACCGGGCGGTCCCGTGTATCGGTCTATCCTCCGAGCACGTTAAAGAACCATAGGAATCTTTTCGATAATAAAAGTAGGGCACGGCTTCCGGATTCCCATGTATCCTTCCCCTCTCTCTCTGGGGCGGCTCTAAATAACCTATACTGTGTTGATGAGCCATTAAACAACATTCAATTCAATTCCTTTAGTATATATCATGTCGTCAGTAGGTTTAGAATTGGTACATATGCTGTAAATTTGACTGTTGTTGGCGGGATAGCTACTTTAAATAATATACAAAACAATGTTGTAGTTAGTTCTCCCTGCTTGGACGTTCATCAGAGCAGCATTGGCAGCCATTTTGTTTTTTTACCGTTAAAAATTAACGAGAATTTTAATGCAGCTCAAAGGTCCATTAACTTTAACAAGTATTTTAACATTTTTTTAACGGAAAAATATTTGAACAGTAGCTTTTGACTAACGAAAACATTTAACGGGGATTTAACGAATAGTTAACATTTCTCCGTTAACTTAACAGAGAAAATCTCGTTAAATTTTTTGAACAGCTGGCCCAATGTGTTTTAAAAAAACAGAAAACAATACAGATTTAAGCATTAATTTGCAACAAATACGGTTCCAAGCATGTCATTTTTATGAATGAAATGTTTCATCTTGGCTGATGATCATTGTACGATAAGCATTCACATAAAATGAAGAGTGTTGGTTCTGAATGTTTAGGCCAGATTTTTTAATTTTTTTGGTTCTCAGATTTTTTTCGGAAAAAGTTCCACAGGAGGAGAGAAAAAAAAAAATCTGAACCTTTATAAGTGTGTATCTTGTAATGGTGTTAGTCACATTGTAAAACATAAAATGGATCTGAACAAATTTATATAAGATGATCTTCTGATTTTTTTTTTTTTTTTTTTTTTCATTTTTGCAAAATTTAGGGTCGGAGGGTTTGAGAAATGAAAAAATTAAAATAACTTTGGCCTTACGGAATTCCCTATTGGCATACAATATAAATATATATGGTACAAAAATAATGCCAGTATTTCTACTGTTGGAGATAGAAATCTGTTAAATGTTCATGCCAATTAGTTAATTAATTTACGTTCTTCTGACTGTATTATGTCAGTAATAATAATATTGCTTTTGTTTTAAATTGGACGTTACTCAATATTTATGTTAAGTTAGTAACGGCCTGATTGTAATCATATATTGTATTATTAGTGTTTCTCATCTGTGTTACCTTTTGGCCTGTCTTACAATAAGTCACAGTTAATCAATAGAGGTCTGTCCTTGTGTAGGAGTATTTTTTATTTGTTGTGTGGCTGGTAGCCACCATTCAGTCACTCAATGAACACATCATTTGTCCATGACCTTACACAAATTTGTGTGCAGTTGAATTACCAAATTATCGCAGAATCCCGTAGCCTCGCTAGATGCACTACGCGGAATAATGTAGCGTCTGTTGTGGCACTACGCGGAATAATATCGGGTCAGTTGTGGCACTACGTGGAATAATGTAGCCTCTAAAGTGGCACCACATGGAATTTTAAATGTAACATCTGTTGTGGCATAAATTAACATCTCTGAGCTAACAACTGTAAAAAATGTAAACACCTGTATTTGCTATCAAAAAATAAAGAAAGAAATATGGAAAACGATTTTATATTTCCATATCTATTTATTAAAAAAATGAGAAAACGATATTATTAAAGCGTTAAACATGTTTTTTTTAAAAAAGCTGTGTTTTGTTAAGTATGCAAATTATACATGTATGTTCTTTATCACATGCAAAACTAGTAGCATATTTCAAGATGGCAGCATGAAGGACTTAGAGTTTTAACAAAGCAAAACATAATAACTTTCAATTAACTCTACTGTTTCTGCTACTATATGGCTGGTTATTAAACTTCTTCAGGCTATTACTTTTCCGCTATTTCGAATAGAGTGAAATTCATGCGATTGATAATCACAATGACAAGATCTTGTGCACAGCTTCCACGCATATTGGACAAAAGATCCAACTTATTATATAAATATTGTATCCCAGTGAGGGTGATAGTATATAAATGTTGCATCCCAGTTAGGGTGACAGTGGATATTGTCGACCTAAGGAAAATAATGTCTACCAAGGCGAACATCCCAGTAAGGGTGACAGTGGTTATTGTCAACCTAAGAAAAATAATGTCTACCAAGGCGAACATCTCAGTGAGGGTGACAGTTGATATTGTCGACCTAAGGAAAATAATGTCAACCAAGGCGAACATCCCAGTGAGGGTGACAGTTGATATTGTCAACCTAAGTAAAATAATGTCTACCAAGGCAAACATCCCAGTGAGGGTGACAGTTGATATTGTCGACATAAGGAAAATAATGTCTACCAAGGCAAACATCCCAGTGAGGGTGACAGTTGATATTGTCGACCTAAGGAAAATAATGTCTACCAAGGCAAACATCTCAGTGAGGGTGACAGTGGATATTGTCGACCTAAGGAAAATAATGTCTACCAAGGCGAACATCCCAGTGAGGGTGACAGTGGATATTGTCGACCTAAGGAAAATAATGTCTACCAAGGCAAACATCTCAGTGATGGTGACAGTTTATATTGTCGACCTAAGGAAAATAATGTCTACCAAGGCAAACATCTCAGTGATGGTGACAGTGGATATTGTTGACCTAAGGAAAAGAATGTCGACCAAGGCAAACATCTCAGTGATGGTGACAGTTTATATTGTCGACCTAAGGAAAATAATGTCTACCAAGGCGAACATCCCAGTGAGGGTGACAGTTTATATTGTCGACCTAAGGAAAATAATGTCTACCAAGGCGAACATCTCCGTGAGGGTGACAGTGGATATTGTCGACCTAAGGAAAATAATGTCTACCAAGGCGAACATCTCAGTGAGGATGACAGTTGATATTGTCGACCTAAGGAAAATAATGTCTACCGAGGCGAACATCCCAGTGAGGGTGACAGTTGATATTGTTGACCTAAGTAAAATAATCTCTACCGAGGCAAACATCCCAGTGAGGGTGACAGTTGATATTGTCGACCTAAGTAAAATAATCTCTACCAAGGCAAACATCCCAGTGAGGGTGACAGTTGATATTGTCGACCTAAGGTAAATAATCTCTACCAAGGCGAAGCTGAGGTTGTCATTGTTTTTTCAAAAGTTGACAATATCCACTGTCACCCTCACTGGGATGCAATCTTTTTTTTATTATACCGAAAAAAAAATATTTTGGGGGAAATGAAACTTGTAAAAAAAGGGTAAATTTCGTTCTTACAAAAAAGTTTTTGTTTATTTTTTAACCAGTTTGGATTTAAGTAACACATTATGCTCAACAAAAACATTATTTGTATCTTTATAAAAAATGCAAACTACATTAACAGTTTAAAAATATAAATAACGTAATACATATTCTTAGAAAGTGTTCACCGATTCATTTGCATAACGTGTTGGTCATGGGAAAATATAAGATATATTTATAAACTTGCTGTTACGTCGGATTTTATCATTAGAAATACGTTGATTCCAAGATGATTCAGTTGGGAGGGTAACATTAAAAAAATGCTGCCCTACAGTGACATCACTCCAGGGTTTGACATTAACAACAGCGTACAACAGCGCGAAATACTAAATAGCAGTCTATGGGAATTTAACATGGGGGATTGACATGAGGTATAATAAAACAAAATGTCACATTTTGTCATGCACTTTATTGTTAACTGCAGTAAAATATATGATAATATCTGTCACCAACAACTTCCAGTTTTGTACGAAGGTAACACAGGGTGCATTTGTGTTTAATAAACACTTCTCTTGTTCTCTTGTTGTGTTTATATTAGTGGATTATTATGGTAATTGGAGACCACAAGTTACCATGTATGTATGCCATATTGACCCGTTTGTTCTTGTTTACAGTCGGTGTAAGTAGGGACAAGCACCAATATGACATTGGAGAGAAATTAAATTATTATATGATTATGTTAATTACAGACCACAAGTTAATGTGTATGATAATTAACATGTCGCCAGTTGTCAATCATTTATCCATTTTAACCAATCAAACCATTACTATACCTTCAACAAACAATAGCCTGTGCAACAGTACAGTAAAGCATGTGCAACTGTATTATAATATAACCTATTGTCAATATACTCTGACATCAACAATAGGGCGGAGATATCTAAGTTGATGGTGTCATGTTAATTATATTAACATTATTGTTCGTGTTTACAGGTGGTGTAACTAGGGACAAACACCAATATGACTTTGGAGAGAAATCTACAGGTGCCTGCTGACTTCGCGAAGAAGAGAATGGCAAGTCATCTAACCACGGCAATAGACGTACCCAAGAAGAAGGATGAGCCAATCCATAGCAGAAACAGCCCCAGTAACGTCCAGGTGCTCATGACCAGCAGCTCAGACTTCGAGTTTTCAAACTGGTAATAAATCGATCATTTTCTGACAAACATACTTGCGTAAAAATCACCCTCAAGCTACAGTTATGTTATTTTATACAGTTATCTGTGGCATTTAGCCATTCTACAGTATTTTTATTGTTTTCGCTTAAAGTTCTATGACCATGCCATTTTATTTCATTAATGTTTATGTTTCTTTAAATCCAAATAAAAACGTAATGATAGAGTCTAATAATTCACACATAGCAATATCTGTAACAAAAACAACACAAGAATATAGAGGATATTAAAATTTTGTTGTTTTGTCGTGAGTAACAGATTTTATTTTATGATATGAAATGAAATACTGTATTTTACCAGTGAAATAAAAGTGTTATTCCACACTGTGGAATATAGAGTTATATTCCATAGTAGCTGCCGGGACTACTTTTAAATGTACAACTAACACAGATGCACAGTAAAATTGTTCACAAGATATTCCTACGCAAATGTAAACATGCCGAGAGAAAAACACTGCAAATTGTGCATTCTATTCAAACAATGATTTGAAATTGATTTTAAAGTTAAAAGAAAATGATTGCCAATATATAATATATTAAACAAATTGTTCTGTTTGGGTATAAATAAAATATCTTAGGACTTTTTTGTTTGTAGTCGCGCAAAAAATGTGTAAAGCAGCTTAGTATTGAAGTTGCCTCCCGTGTTGTTCTAACGCAGTTTCCCTAAAAAATTGTTTGTAAAATCATAAAATAAAAAGAAAATTTGTTGTGAGAATGTCGAAGTGAGAAAACTTTTATATTTTCACTCATGCTTCGCATTCGTGAAAATATAAAGTTTTCTCACTTCTCGATGAAATAAAATATGTTATTCACTCCAAAACAACCAATATCCTCTATTTATTTCATCGAGAAGTGAGAAAACTTTATATTTTCATGAATGCGAGGCATGAGTGAAAATATAAATTAAAAGTTTTCTCACTTCCAGATGAAATAAAATATGTTATTCACAACAACAAATTTTCTTTTTATTTTATGATTTTACAAACAATTTTTAGAGAAACTACGTTAGAACAACAAGGGAGGCAATTTCAATAAATAAGCTGCTTTACACATTTTTTGCCCTTCTACAAAAAATAGATATTTTATTTATACCGAAATAGATTTTTTTTTTAAATGTACTTATATTGGCAGTCATTTCCTTTTACTTTTTACGTTTTACTGTGCATTTGTGTTGGATGTACATTTAAAAGTAGTTCCGGCAGTGAAAAAATAAAACTCAAATTTCATACGTATGAAATACCACTTTAATTTCATTGCTAAAATCCACTATTTCACTGCTTATCATAAAATAGAAGTTATTTAATGATGTAGAAAAATGTGAACAGGTAAATTAATCCCCAGGTTCCTGTATTGGTCAGTTATCTGGTAATAGTTGTGCAAATATTCCATTCAGATTAACCTCACTTCCCTGTGAGGTCAAGCATGTAATAAAAATTTATCTATGTCATGCAAATAATGATTATTTTTCATAGGTGGTCCTGCCTTAATTCCATTAAACGATGGGAAAGCTTATATTAGCAGAATTTCAGAACGGATATTTCGACAATAAAATCATGTTTAAAAACACTTTTTTACTGCAAAAATGCAAAAAACTTGTTTAAAATTACCTATTAAATGTTTTAGTTTTACAATATTGCTTCAAACTTTTAACGCCGAAATTAAGGTTTATTTCATACCCCAGCCAACCCTGTTTTCGCTTCTTGGAGAAGGGGTTGGATGGGGTATGAAAGTTAATACTCGGACCATGTAATGTATATACAATTTCATATCAGATTTACTACTAAAGTAGTATATATATATATATATAGCACCTGGGCGCTATACAAAATGCTAAGGGGTCAGTCTTATGAAATGTAATGGATACGAAAGATAAAAAATATATTGAATTTTGATATATTTACTTTTATCGATGAATGGCCACTCTTTTTGTAGTATTACCAATTAACAAATTACTCTTGAACATCATGTGAACATTTTTTGATAGTTCTGGAGAGAAACATATATTTAAATATTGTTAAAATTGTATGTAAATATAAGTACTACTTTTACCACTGCGTGACTGTATGGGGAAATGAGGTAAATCTGAGTTGTATAGCACAACTATTGCCAGATAATTGATAAATACATTTACCTGTGGATTAAATTACCTGTTCAAAGTTTTCTACGTCATCAAATTCCTCAAATAAAATCAAATAAAATCTTATTCTCGCTTTTCACAGATATTGCAATGTGTGAATTGTAAATATCTATTGTTGTGTATTGATTTTAATTTAAATAAACATAAACATTTTCATGAAACAAAACATGGCCGGGGAACTTTAAAGTTTGGTGGGTGGTTGGGGATGGCTGCTATTAGGGATGTGAGGCACTCTTATTAAGGGAAATACAGTAGTTGTAAAATAATACAGCATTTTATGCGTCCTACTAATTATTTTGTGTATCGTTACAGTATGCTCCAGTTAGATCATGATTTGGACCAGCTTAGTTTGACCGAGCAGTCGAGTTCCTCCAGCAGCAATGAAGTCTCTCCCACAGCCCACTCGGCCCCCGTCACACCCTGTCATAACCCCCTCAACAGTGTAGATTACTCAGGCACTCAGGGAGGATTCTTCGAAGGGTTGCTGGGATGTCTGCGCCCCGTTTGGACGATGATTGGCAAGGCTGCAGTCGCCGAGATGAAGCAACAGAGTACAGGTACCTATACATTTGATGGTGACACACTATTTGTGGGTCTGTTTATAGTAGTTTCATGGAATGTTATTACTGGTGACTGTCAGATATACTAGAGAGCTTATTGCCACCGCCACTGAGCTTTAGTGGTAGAGTATCCACCTTACATAGGTCGTGGGTCGTGGGTTTGATCCCTTACCCAGCCACACCAGTGGTTGGCCCAGTGTCAGTATGTCATGACTTGTGTCTACAGTATTCCACATTACATGGTCCTGCCTTAATTCCATTAAACAATGGGAAAGCTTATTTTAGCAAGATTTTATAACGGAAATTTCGACAATAAAACACGTTTACAAACATTTTTTACTGAAAAAATGCTATAACCTGTTTAAAATTACCTATTGTTTTAATTTTGCAATATTCAAACTTTATAAGCCGAAATTAAGGTTGTATTTCATACCCCAGCCAACCCAGTTTTCGGTTCTTGGACAAGGGGTTGGATGGAGTATGAAAGTTAATACTCGGACCACGTAATGATTGTGGTAGCACTATAAAGTTGGGCATTGAGGTCACAATCAGACACCATTGTGATACGACTGAAAGATTGTTAAAAGTGGCATTAAACCTCATACAGATGTATATCAAATTATCGCTGGTAACTTCAGTACTATTAGAGCCTAATTTGTCATCGTCTCCGTGGCCGAGTGGTTAACGACTGACGCTGCGTTGTAAACCTTCTCGCCTCTCACCGCTGCGGGTTCGAATCCCACTGGGAGCTCGACTTGTAAGTGAGGAAGTGTCAATTCTTACGGATGACGGGAGGTGTACAGTACTTGTTCTACCCAGGAAAAGTGGGTGGTCTGTCATATATAAACTTACATCTGTTGAAAATGACGTAAAAACACCAAACATAGTTTCTTTATATAATTGTGTACATTTTTATCAGGGAAGAGTAAAACAAGGCTATTTATTTCTGTTTCTTTATATTGTTACTGCCAGGATGGTAAAGACGCTTAGTTCAAAACCTTCTTGCCTCTTATCCCAGCAGGTTTGAATCCCACTGGAAGCTCGACTTGTAAATGTGAAATTGTCAATTCTTACTGATGGCGGGAGGTATACAGTACTGGTTCTACCCAGGAAAACTTGGGTGGTCTGCCCCCACCACTTAAAAACAATATATAGCCTAAAATTTGCTGAAAATTGACCATCCAACCAATTATAATATTGTTAGGCTACATGATCTCTGTTCTCTAATAACTGTAATAATCTGTGTTGATTATATAGATGACTGGGAAATCCCGTTTGAGAACATCTCAGATCTGCAGTGGTTGGGGAGTGGTGCTCAGGGAGCGGTGTTTCTCGGCAAGCTCAATGGAGAGGAGGTGGCAGTAAAGAAAGTCCGAGAAGTGAAAGAAACAGACATCAAAAACCTCAGGAAACTTAATCATCCTAACATCATTCCATTCAAGTAAGTAATTTCCATTAATAAATGGCCGTCTGTCTGTGTTAGTTACATTTATAAATGACCGTCTGCCTGTGTTAGTTACATTTATAAATGGCCACTGTCTGTGTTAGTTAAATTTATATATGACCACATTTATCTACTTTTATTTATAAATGACCAAGTGCCTGGGTTACTTTCATTCCTGCTTGGGTTACTTTCATTTATATGTGGCCACGTGTCTGGGTTACTTTCATTTATATATGGCCACGTGTCTGGGTTACTTTCATTTATATATGGCCACATGCCTGGGTTACTTTCATTTATATATGGCCACGTGTCTGGGTTACTTTCATTTATATATGGCCACGTGCCTGGGTTACTTTCATTTATATATGGCTACCTGCCTGGGTTACTTTATTTTATATATGACCACGTGCCTGGGTTACTTTCATTTATATATGGCCACGTGCCTGGGTTACTTTCATTTATATATGGCTACCTGCCTGGGTTACTTTCATTTATATATGGCCACGTGCCTGGGTTACTTTCATTTATATATGGCTACCTGCCTGGGTTACTTTCATTTATAAATGTCCACCTGCTTGGGTTAATTCTAATAATTCTTTAATTTATTTTATCAATAGCAAATCATTTCAAAAGGTATATGAGCCATTATCAAAATGAATATCAGTTTGACCATAACAATTTTTAATGTGTATAAACTATTGTATGATATAGAACTATTTGCAAACTAACATTGTGCTGGTTACAGAGGTGTGTGTACCCAGGCACCGTGTTACTGCATCATTATGGAGTACTGCCCATACGGCCAGTTGTACGAGATTCTACGAGACGGCAAGGAACTTCCACCATCGCTCATACTTGATTGGTCCAAACAGATAGCCAGCGGGATGAACTATCTACACAACCATAAAATCATTCACAGGGATCTGAAGTCTCCAAAGTTAGTTCAGAAGTTTCGTTGCTAATGTTGATCCTTGTCCTGGCCTGGAATTCAAAAATTATTCTTCAAACTATTCTTAAAGCCCAGCCGGCGGTAAATGCTACACACATTAGGTATAAACTGCAGTTAGTTTCTCATCTGCTTGGCTTGTGGAACGTCGTTTGTTCTATCTAAGTGCTCGTCGGTGCACAACGATTGCCCATAAGGGAACCAGGCCTAATATTCATCAAACTTTTGAGCACAAGATTCAGACTCAAAAATGTTGTTTTTTTAATTTAAAAAAATGAGATTTTGAGTTGAGTTCGATTCTTGTGCTCAAAAGTTTGATGAATATTAGGCCAGCTGGGGTCTTTCTCCACCAATGGAAACAGGAAAGTTCGGTGTGACCTTAGCTGTTGACTATAAAATTCAATTCACTGCTTCAAAATAATTGTTTCCTCATTCTGGCCAATCACTGATCTTATTTTTACAGGTACAGCTTTTCATATATGCACTAAAATTCAAAATTTGACAGTTTAATAGGGATACTAGTTTTGTTTTAGAAAGTTTTGTACTCTACCTTAGCCTTTAAAAACGATCTTAAGTACTCACATTTCATTCACAAATATTCCCATGACCATCAAAGATAATCAATCGTGTGAAGTTGCTATTGATTAGTATTTATAAATCATATTTATACATTCACGGCAGCTTCAATGTTTATCGTTTTATAGAAATAATTGTGATTGAAATTTGAATACTTTAGCTCAAGTCTAAGAATATTCTCAAGAATGGTTGGTGAATTCAGACTATTCTTAGACGAGCTCAAGTACTCAAGTTTCATTCACAGATATTCCCGAGACCTTCAAGGATAAACAATCGAATGAAGTTGCTATCTGTTAGTATTTATCATATTTATTCATACCACCTTGTCATAAACGTTTATCCTTTGAACTTTTAGAAATATATGTAATTGAAATTTGCACTTTTTAGCCTGCATACTTGGGCTTAAGTCTTAAGAATATTCTCAAGAAAAGTTGGTGAATTCAAGGCCTGGTTTGTTCATTGATAAACCTTTCTTCTCCAAGTTTTAAAGTTTTGTTATTAATGTGGACTTCTTGTTTTGGTTTGCTCACTAACCTTTCTTATCATATCTCCACATTTTAATCAAAACAGTATGTTTTTAAAAGTAACTGTCTTACATTTAAGTAAGTATATATTAATCATTTCGTTCACAGTGTGTTAATTGGCAAGGAGGACGTGGTTAAGATCTCAGACTTTGGCACGAGCCGAACATGGAATGAGAAATCAACCAAGATGTCGTTTGCCGGCACAGTGGCATGGATGGCACCTGAGGTCATCAGAAATGAACTCTGTTCGGAAAAGGTTGATATCTGGTAAGCACCCTTCAAGTCCATTATGCCTTTAGCACTAGGCCAGTAGAACTGACGTAATAGCCCTTTGTTTGTTGTCAGTATTCATAAGCACATTCTAATTTACCGTATTTTCCATATGTTTTGGGACAGAATAAAACTGTTAAAAAAATTACTTATTCAGTATTCTTCAAATTTTAGAGTTTTCTGGTAGTTCTTACTACCTAAAAATCATGTATTTTTATGAAATGTTTGATGTGTCTCAAATTTTATTGAAGGTAAAATTGTTATTTTTGTGAAAACCAAGGTTGTTCTAATTGTATGGCGTCCCAAAACTTACAGTAAATACGGTAACTGCCATTACAGTGTTTGATTAAACGGTTTGTTTCAATAAGATCTTGGCAATGAGCGAAATTGTTGCATGTGTCACAAAGTTATTTTGCTGGATTATTTAAAAACAAATGCACTTTTTAGCTTGTTTATGCAATAATTAGCAAATGGTATCCATAAACTAATTTGGAAAAACTGTTTGTACCATAATGCTCTCTGAATTTAATCACAGACATATTAATAAACAGATAGGAAGTTAACAGATAGGAAACTTCCTATCATCCTATCTTAACCAACGAAGTAACCAAAATATCTCGTGGCATCTTAACTTTTCCTTCTATCTCCTCTCTCAATTATTCACTGTTTTGATGAGAATACATTCAAAAGATCCATAGTGAATAGCAAAATGGGATTATAATAATTTATGTTTATTTTCAAAAAGAAGAAATGTATAAAACAATGTTTAAAGTTAAAATCATTTTTCGCTTTTCTCTTAGAAATCTAGATTTTGACATAGTCAGAGTTTCCGTCAAACTCCTTTTTTGCTCTAAAGGTAAGAAAAATACTATCACTGGAAAGAAAATTTAATTTGTGGTGGGATTTGGCATGAATGAAACTTGTATCTATAAAACTATTCATGATATGTGTGTTTAAAGTTGGGAAATATTTTGTGAAATTTTCGCACTGTGCCACGTGAAATTTAGATAATTTTTGTAGTGTCCAATCTATTTGTTATAAGGTCTGTGACTTAATCAACCACTATTCCAAACCTTCAAACAGGCAAATTGACAAACTACTAAGAACCCAATAGTTCATCGATTGTGTTCATATATTGTGATGGCCTACAAAACTGATAGAAAACCATAAAATAATAATATATACCCATCATTGCATGAACTTGTATGGATATGATGTAAGATAACACAATACTGCTGCTTCAGGTCGTTTGGTATGGTGTTATGGGAGTTGTTGACTGGAGAGATTCCATATAAGGAGGTAGATTCATCAGCCATTATCTGGGGAGTAGGAAGGAACAGCCTCCATCTGCCCATTCCCTCAACCATACCAGAGGGTTTTAAACTGCTGATGCGACAATGCTGGTATGTCACAACACCTCCTATACCTTTTTGTATCTATAACTTATATTTACATAAACTGTCAACTTAATTCTAAAATCATGACACCCCGAATGCAGATTCAAATAAAAACAAAAATAAAAAAAATATTCCAACCTTCACATGTTTTTGCAGCAATATTTTTGTTTTATATTAAATAAAAAAGTGTTATGGTACTATCTAACACAAAATTCCTACTTCGTCTCCCACTCTTATAGGGTTCTCAATTATTGATTCAATTACTTTTAGCCAACACATATCCCCGATTTATATTTATTCTCCACAATGTAAATTCACTCTTTATTTACTTGTAACCATCACATGTGGGTGGGCACAACTGTTTAAAAAAATAAAAAAATA
The DNA here is from genome assembly GCA_037043455.1 of Cyrtodaria siliqua. Lineage (NCBI taxonomy): Eukaryota > Metazoa > Mollusca > Bivalvia > Adapedonta > Hiatellidae > Cyrtodaria > Cyrtodaria siliqua. Next base: position 42,617 of record JAWPHD010013700.1, on the reverse strand, counting down.
AAAAACACGCACACAAACACGTTTTTTTAGTTTAGGGTAGGGCGTGACTTTTAATTAAAACTGTTGACAACCAAAAAAAAAAAGAGAAAAAAAGGGTTTTATCTATGAATTTTTATAACTTTTCACATTTTAGGGGTAGGGGTGAGGGGTTGTTTTATGGCGGCGCATGCTGGGGCATCCACCCTTTGATCCGCCACTGATATATGCACAACTTATATTCACTCTTAACAAACACATATGCACAATTTATTTTCACTCTTAACCAGCACATATCCCCAAATTACATTCACTCTTAACTAACACACTAATGCACAATTTATATTCACTCTTTAACAAACGCATATAAAACACCAACAATTATTTTTGATCTTTGTAATAATAACAAATCCATTACAGATCCTACTATCTTTCAAAGCAAATTTAATGAAATTAAATTGAAATACAGTAACTTTCAACATATATACAAAGATGGTTCTAAAGATGGAGACAAGGTAGCTGTTGTTCACAAACATAGCATAAAGAGCCACCTGCCTGACAAGGCCTCTATCTTCTCAGCTGAACTTAAGGGGGAATTGACCTATTCGAAAATTTAAGGGTACGCATATGAACTATATATATTTGTAAATTTGAAGATATTTGCGATTTGAATCTGAATTTTGTTTTGCCGTTATTTAAACATGTTTTTAATAATAACGTCTGAAATATGGCTATGTTTGACGTTTTTCATAAAAGTCCCGTTGTACTCAGTTTTCAAAGTTTTGACATTTTTAGAGTGTTAAGCTAGTCACATGTAAATATTTTTTATATCAAAATGTTCGTCTTGATGAGACCTTTCAATTGATATATAAATTATTTCATTTACAATAAGACATAAAATAATATTTATATAATTTCCTTTTTCTTTCACCGCTTTTTTACCGTGAAATTTTAAGAAAAAACAAAGTTAAAGCCTTTTATCTTTTAAACGGCTTCATAAAAAACTGCACAATTTTAATATGTTTTAGGGAATTTAATTTCCTATCGGAGTATAAAATAAAATTTGCTAGTCATCGGAATATTTTTTTCAGTATTCTTGTTTTATTAACCATAATACCCTTCGAAAAAGACGTCGCGTCATGAAAATAACCTCGACGTCGACGGTATTTGTATTAAAGGTACATTGTACATGTTGGTGATGTATTAACAATTATTTTGTGATAATTACCGCTTCGTATATTATTTATAGTTACCGTCTAGATGAACTGTACATGTTACTCAACATAAATTGCTGAAGGTTTTTAGCAATTCGTCAATTTCATTGACTGAAATATAACTTATATTAAATATATGTGATTAAATATATATACGTGAAAACAGACAGTAATGAGTTGTTCATGATTTTTCAAAAGCTAGCGGTTTCGCCTATCCAACCCATGTATTGTTTCAAAGGTGTCTACAAGACTATAACACATGCATTACAATACAATACTAATATGAGTAATACAAATAGTATTTATACATTATATACGCATGCATAATATGAAAGCAGAATATAAATAAAGTATGCATTTAAAATTATATAAGTGCATTTATGACGACACTTAGCTTTAAGACTATTAAAACACGGGAAAGAGATATTGGTCCATTTATCGAAAAAACTTGTCTCAAGGCGACTGCAGATGAAAAGATGATAACTCTTAAACATCTGAGTAACAACACCACAGCAACACCAGGTCAGCATATGGAATTCCAGTTTCAGCTGGAAGAGACATTAGATCTATTTGAAACAGACAGTAATTGTTTTCTATATTCAACAAATATGGACGACATAACGGCTCTTAAACAAAAGCCTGATCTGGTTTATTGTTGTGTGTTTGTACAGTTTTATTGGATGATAACTCGTTTCTAAACTCTTAATGTTGTACACTAATGCGAATTTGTGTTAAAAAATTGCTTAATTTATAACTTAAAGGGACACTCGGCAATTTTGATGTTTTAAACTCGTGGCATCCCGTTAGTTTTTCTACATAACATGCATATCTGCAAATCATTATAAATGATTATTGATTAGTTCGTCAAAATAAATTGTAGTTTTTTACTACGAATTGCTGATTATAGTGTAGCAATAATATTTTTAAGCTAAGGTTGAATAACGTAGAAATAATGAAAACTCCAAATTGTATTATATTAATATATGCCAGCAGATATAACGTCAAACTGAAACTGAATTGATAAACTGAGGTGAAAATAATTATTTAAAATTGTCTTGTGTCCCATTAAAACGTTATTGTCATGTACTCTTTGTAATGAGTATACACATGAATTCCAGTTCCAAATTCTTAATTTCACTTAGGAAATACATACGAATAGCATAAGAAACTGTGTAACAAATCATCAAATAGAATTTAAACGTGTGTACCTCAGAAAACGACTATATACAAACTATCTAGCAATGCGGTGTCTATATTTCTAACCAATATATGTGTATACTCATAAATAAATATTACAGATGTTACAGAATTAATAATAATATATAAATATACAATGATCAACATATATCACATATTCAGGAGAACACAGTTTAAATTCAAAGTCTAAACAGAATGCGCACAACGATATAACTTGCTGCCATTACAGCCACGTGGGACGATGCAACAACTGTCGTATGGTTCTTTTGAGTTAAAGTCACGTGCTGCATGTATGATACCAGAAAACTCGTCTGCAACGGCGTGTATGAATACAAATAACGACACTGTCCAGTTTACGTTCGATGAGACCTTGGCTTTTTTAGAAGTTTTACGGAACGTCGACACATAAACAGATCATAATGTGTGCAAAAACTAATGAAAGATGAAGAAATGAAGTATTAAATAAAAATTAATGTAAATATATAAAGACAAAACTATTAAAAAATAAGGGAGCGGAAGGTAAAACACGTGTTTTATTGCACGACAATGTCACCTGATTTTTAAAGCAATGTACATGTATACTGAAAGGAAAAAGAAACTCATACTGGGTATTTCCGCTATATATTGTATGTTTAATATGCTACTGCTAATCAAATGATAGGGCGACATTGGGCCTTTCTTTTCGGAAAGAAGGTTTAAACAGCACCGAACACACCAATGGTTACTCCTTTAAAGTTTCATTATCGACAAAACGCGCATATGGCTCAAGCAGGTGAGCAAACTTAGGATTTAAACGTTGCAATCGCTTAACATTAAACACAATACTGAAATGGCTTAAATTTTTCAAGCGAAACTGCAACATTTATGATGTAAGAAAGTATACTTTGATTGTAGCTCCTTTTTGTACAAAACACGTTGAGATATATCTGGAAATAGTGTAGTATAGGCAATTGTTTGAGTATGCGTTTCTTTTTCCCTTCAGTATATTTTGCTTCTAATAAAGCAGCGTCTGCTTATTTTAATTTTGTTTCAGTTAGCGAAAAGCATAATAAGCAAAGCATTCTGTTTATTGTAAACGAAATGTGAAGTACTATGTTATATACACTTTAATACATTATTCTTTATTTGTTGTGTTACTGAAACTACACTTTTTATTAAAAAAAGCTTTGATGAATAATCAAACGATTGTCTGTCTAGTAGTCTCTAATTATGAGAAAACGGACAAACAGTTTCATGAAAACATACGCTGTAATGATACAGAGTAGGATAAAAAAAAAGTTTACATGTTTAATAACAACTCATATATCTTATGATATTCAGCATGATTGACGGCTGCCTGGAAATTGTATATACATTCAACTCACTTTTAAATGAACTTGAACTTATTGTTATATCAAATACATGACCATATTTATTGCGGTAATTTGAGATTCGAGCAAATTAGACATGATGCATGAAAATAAATTAAATTTAGAGTTTTCACATCAACTCTAGAAAAGAATAAAAAGAAAAACGGGCGAAAAAAGAAGGAGAAAATACGGAGCAGTATTTATCATTATCATTTTGGGTTCCAGTGTTTGTTTCCAATGTTTGCGTCAACGTCGTTAGTCGAACACATAGTATATTTACGACGCGACGTCGACAGAGACGCCTTCTTCGCAAGGGTATTATGGTTACTAAAACAAGAATACTGAAAAAAATATTCCGAAGACTAGCAAATTTTATTTTATATTCGGATAGGAAATTAAATTTCCTAAAACATATTGAAATTGTGCAGTTTTTTATGAAGCCGTTTAAAAGATAAAAGGCTTTAACTTTGTTTTTTCTTAAAATTTCACGGTAAAATTTCGGTAAAAGAAACAGGAAATTATATAAAGTATATTTTATGTCTTATTGTAAATGAAATAATTTATATATCAGTTGAAAGATCTCATCAAGACGAATAGTATGATATAAAAGGTAATTACATGTGACTAGCCTAACACTCTAAAAATGTCAAAAACGTTGAAAACTGAGTACAACGGGACTTTTATGAAAAACGTCAAACATAGCCATATTTCAGACGTTATGATTAAAAACATGTTTAAATAACGGCAAAACTAAATTCAGATTCAAATCGCAAATATCTTCAAATTTACAAATAGATATAGTTCATATGTGTACCCTTAAATTTTCGAATAGGTCAATTCCCCCTTAAGGCAATTGAACTTGCCTTAAGTTTTATTCAGGAATCTGATGATGACCATTTCGTAATCTTTTCTGATTCCCTTTCATCTCTTCAAGCACTGGGTAATATGAAACATGATAATCCAGTTGTGCTTCAACTTTTAGAAAAGTACAATTCTCTTATAGTTGATAATGTTATTAATTTCTGCTGGCTTCCAAGCCAGCTAGGAATACATGGTAATGATAGAGCTGATAGTGCTGCTAAGGCAGAAATAGGTTTACATATATCTAATACTTAATTACCTTATACTGATTTTAAAAGTTGTATCAACACATATATTCGTAACTCTTGGCAAGCCGCTTGGGACTTTTCGGTGAACAATAAACTCCATTCCATTAAACCGTTACTCGGAGAATGGCGTCCTTCTAGTAGACCCATTCGTCGAGAGGAAGTTGTCCTAGCCAGGGTCAGAATAGGGCATACACGCTGTACTCTTTCATATTTATTACAAGGTGAGCAGTTGCCAGAATGGATACCCTGTTTTGCACTGTTAACGGTCAAACATATCTTGTTGGCATGTGTAGACTTTGATCCTATGCGACAAAGATACTACAGAGTTAATACTTTGAAAGAGTTATTTGATAGTATAGATTTTAGTCTTGTTTTAGATTTCCTTAAAGAAATCAGACTTTATAAATCAATATAATATTTTCCTATATATATTAACTTGTTTACAAGCCCCATCCGGGCATTTTTTGATTTACATATATACATAGTTTATATTGCTACCATATCATCCCTTATTTGTAGATAGTTTTATCTTTACACGTTTACATTATTTTTAATTACTACTTCATTCTTTCATGATTCATCGGTTTTTGCACACAATATGACCTATTTATGTGTCGATGTGCCATAAAACACCATTCATTCATACATTCATTCATTCATTCATTCATTCATTCATTTAACAAACGCATATGCACAATTCATATTGAATTTCATTCTTTGTATTCACTCTTAACAAACATATATCCCCAATTTGATATTTATCCTTAAACATATTCATAATTTATATTCACTCGTAATCAACACATATCCACAATGTATTCATGTTCTATTTATATTCACTCTTTTAATACCGGTAATAGAAGTATCACAAACAATCACAAACAATAATAATTTATATGTCAGCTTCATATATTTGTCATTTTCAACATTTGCAGGAGTGCCAAGCCACGCAATCGGCCATCCTTCCGGCAGATCCTGATGCATTTAGAGATAGCGTCATCAGAACTCACCAACTATGATCCAGACGACTTTGTAAAGTCACAGGTAAATCAAGTAATATTTCTTCATGGTCCATGGCCGAGTGGTTATAATCATTGGCTTGAAATCACTTGCCCTTCACCAGTGTGGGTTCGAGCCCTCGTGGGACCAGGAATCTTTATCTGAGGAAGTTATCCAGCTGGCTTAAAGGACGCTGGCTGTTTGTTTTACACAGGTGACCGCTTGAGCCCAAATATTGCCCAGAGAGGCTCCTGGGTGTCTACCAATGGAATCTGGAAATGGAAAGTGACCATATGACCTTAGCTGTTGTGCATCTATAAAATTCAATTAAATTTATTTCTTAATGATCCACTTTAGTCAAGTCACACATGGTATTTAAAAACAAGGGATACAAGGAATTCTTGCTTTAATTTGCACCCAAAATAATTTTGAAGAATCTCTGTATGCTATTCTAGTGAAGTTTCAAGTAAAAGATTTCCATGTATGGCACATTGTAGTCACTTATCAACAGTAATGTTACTGAGTAACTCTAGTAGAAAACATTATTAATTCAAATCATGTTTAGCTCTACTGGCTAAAGAGCTTTATGTGATGGCAACTTGTCCATCTTCCGTCCGTCTTACTTCAAATTTCATCTTGTTAAGCTATATCTTCAGTATTTTTTTGATTTTCAGTAAACTTTTTTTGAGGTTTGTTTCAATAATATCTTGGGGGGAAAGGCTGACAGTGAGCAATGTGCATTTCTGAGTTATCGTCCTTGATTATAAATGACAAAATAAGGGAATTTTAGCTTGTTTATGCAATAACTTTAGTAAATAGCTTCTAGTTTCCACCAAATTTCATTTGAAAGCATGTTTCAATATGATCTTGGATGTGTTCCGGCAATTAGCATTACCTAATAATTAATTGTGATACAGGTCGCGTGGAAGCTGGAGATAGCTGTGTTCCGACAATGAGCATTACCTAATAATTAATTGTGATACAGGTCGCATGGAAGCTGGAGATAGCTGAAGCCTTACAGAAGATCCACAGTGAGGGCAGCCATCTTGCACAGAATGAGGAGGAACTGGTAAAGAGGCGATTACAGGAACTCAGGTTTGCCACTTCTTGCAGTGTAGCATGCATTATTGACATAATGGTATAGTGTGAGTGATTATTTAATGGTCTAGTCTGAGTGACAATTTAATGGTCTGCTATGAGTAACAATTGAATGGTATATTTTGATTGCTGATTTAATGGTTTACTATTAGTGATGATTTACTGGTCTACTGTGAGTGATGATTTAATGGTCTACTGTGAGTGACAGTTAAATGTTCTACTGTGAGAGATGATTTAATGGTCTACTGCAAGTGACAGTTTAATGTTCTACTGTGAGAGATTATTTAATGGTCTACTGTGAGTGACATTTTAATGTTCTACTGTGAGTGATGATTTAATGGTCTACTGTGAGTGACAGTTTAATGTTCTACTGTAAGTGATGATTTAATGGTCTACTGTGAGTGACAGTTTAGTGTTCTATTATGAGAGATGATTTAATGGTCTATTGTGAGTGACTGTTTAATGTTCTACTGTGGGTGATGATTTAATGATCTACTGTAAGTGACAATTTAATGGTCTACTGTGAGTGACATTTATTTGTGTGCTGTAGGTGACAATATAATGGTCTACTGTGAGTGACAATTTAATGGTCTACTGTGAGTGACAGTTTAATGTTCTACCCTGAGTGATGATTTAATGGTCTACTGTGTGTGACAATTTAATGGTCTACTGTGAGTGAGAATTTAATGATCTGCTGTAGGTGATGATTTAATGGTCAACTGTATTCCAAAGATATGTAGTGAACATAATGCATTATGTGTCGTCTGCTATAGATTCACCTTGTTTGTTACAGGCATGCCCAAGATGTAAGAGAACACTATGAGAGAAAGCTGGAGAGAGCAAACAACCTGTACATGGAACTCACAGCCTGTATGCTGCAGTTGGAGAAACGAGAAAGGGAGTTAATCAAGTAAGTACCTTAATAAATGTTATATGGATGTAGTGTTAGCATATTGAGCTATTTAGTAAATCAGAATGTTTTAAAATAAGACATATTTTACATTTTCTTTTTACCCATTTAAAAGATCCAAAATGGCCACCAACGGTCAATCAATATACGGAAAAATCTTGTGGTAGCTACTTCTGGTAATGTTTTTAATTAGATCTTCGTTCAACAGAAACATTATTGATAAAGTCTAGGTTATTATTTATTTGTTTACTTGGAGCGAAAAACAGTTCCAGACTGGTAGATAATGTTCTTACTGTAGAGTGTTTCAAGGTCTTTGACCTCTTGTTTGAAATTTATTTATGTTTTTTTTCTATTTTCTTATATTAAATAAAAAATAAGGTAAAGGTCAATGATGACTGGTAGATAACGTCTTTTCCAAAACATGATACAGGCATCTTATTATTTAAAGTGACATTTATACAAACTAATGTAAATTTCACATGAAAGCAAAACATAATTATTGTGAATAATGTTCTACTGTGAGAGATTATTTAATGGTCTACTGTGAGTGACATTTTAATGTTCTACTGTGAGTGATGATTTAATGGTCTACTGTGAGTGACATTTTAATGTTCTACTGTGAGTGATGATTTAATGGTCTACTGTGAGTGACAGTTTAGTGTTCTACTGTGAGAGATGAGTTAATGGTCTACTGTGAGTGACAGTTTAGTGTTCTACTGTGAGATATTATTTAATGGTCTACTGTGAGTGACATTTTAATGTTCTACTGTGAGTGATGATTTAATGGTCTACTCTGAGTGACAGTTTAGTGTTCTACTGTGAGAGATGAGTTAATGGTCTACTGTGAGTGACAGTTTAGTGTTCTACTGTGAGAGATTATTTAATGGTCTACTGTGAGTGACATTTTAATGTTCTACTGTGAGTGATGATTTAATGGTCTACTGTGAGTGACAGTTTAATGTTCTACTGTGAGTGATGATCTTGTAGGTTTTATCTGGCATTTGTTTAAATTATTTGCAGACGAGAACAACAGCTGGCCATGTATGCCAAGAAGAGAAAGAGCATATTACGCCCCGTCATACGACAGGAAGTTAGGCTGGACAGACTAAGTAAGAAACGGGCTTACAAGTCGGGGTCTGAACCTACAAGGTAAACTCATCATATTGTGTTAATATTTGGTTTAAACATATTTTATTTCACAAGCTTTGTACAACATATTATTTGTACACAATAGAAGAAAAAGGATTAGAACGAAAGTAAGATACTTATGATGTTCCTCTGTTAATATTTACATCTCTTGTTTCAGTATTTCTGTCAGATGAAAAGTATAAAAAATTGTAGCATGGTTGCTGACATATCCTTTGTATTTGCATAGTTGTAAATCATTTAATTGAAAACAATACCTGTCAGAATGACTGGTGTACTCTTCCCGTTTCCAGAAGATATAGTATGGCAGACAGATGAAATGGACATGCTACAAAACAATTGAATTGAATTGAATGTTGTTTAATGGCTCATCAACACAGTATAGGTTATTTAGAGCCCCCCCCCAGAGAGAGGGGAAGGATACATAGGAATCCGGGAACCTGCCCTACTCTTATTATCAAATAGATTCCTATGGTTCTTTAACGTCCTCAGAGGATAGTCCGATACACGGGACCGCCCGGTTTACGTCGCTACAAAACAAATAGAGTATGGTCTCATCTTGATGGTTTGATTTAAACACCTCGATGGGCTTTGCAGATGAAACCATACTCCATCTATTACATAGCTTTGTATAAGAGGTAAATCACTTTTTTGAAATTCGAGTTTGTCACTTATTTATGCAAAATGTTTTACATGTATATTTGTTTCTTCTAATTATCAAATATTTTCATTTCTTAGTCCGGAGAAAAGCGGTGAATCAACCTTAGTTAACTCCACCTCTCTTGCAACCACGCCATCGCATATACATCCCTCACCTACCAAGATGAGAATGAGAAAAAGTCGTCATCGCCGAAGCAACAGTAAAGGCGCTATTTCTACCTCTAATTCTAGCCCTGTGAAGAGTCCCACCAAGGACGCTCTTCACGATGAACTACAATCAAACCAAATAAACTTACGTCACGTGGACAGACAGATGGTGTCTGCCTCCACGTTCAGTTTTCTAGGTCCTGCCACTGCGTTGCGAGAGCTAGGCAGTCCAACGGCAAACAAAAGTGTTGTTCTTGAGTTACATAGTGACAAGTTGGATAAAAACTTAAACGATGTGTGTTTTGGATGTGAAGGTCAATGTTCAGACAATATGTGTTCCAGCAAAGAAACGACCCCATCTAGCGAAGTTGCGGAGAGTAACGCGGGGGATTCCTCGAACTATGACACTACCCCGAGTCCGACACGGAACTTAGAAAATATTGTCGATACGTGTATCCAAAATGACAAGAATGATACAAAATCAAAAACATTAACCGAGAAAGATTCAAACGAAAACTTAAAATCCACGTGTGTAAATAATAGTAGTGATGTTCCCGTTATAGAGATAACAAAGGGAGATAACTATAATACTCTGGACTACAGTATGAAGCGGAGTATATCGGAGGTGGCAATGTCGCCATCGCCACCGCCACCATTGCGGTTAGATTCAATGGAGGAGGATAATTTTGTAGGACAAACAAATCATGGGGTCAGATTTAGACGTCCAAAAGTAAGTGTTTGTATTAACCTGATGTTGAAGCAAATAATGGTTGTAATTTACACATAAAGAAGTAAATATTAAAACAAACTAGCACTATTACATGTGCTGTCGAAATACATTAATCTGTGGTAAAGCTTCTAAAATACTTATTCTTGACAATTCTTGAATGGGAGGCTGAATTTGTGAGTGTTTGTTTTGTTGATAAGCTTTTAATTCACTTATGGGTTTTAAAGGGACACTCAGCATTTTTTATTTTTTTTTATTTTAAAAACTCACGGCATCCCATTAGTTTTTCTTCACAACTTTGTTCAGTCATTAATAGTAATTATAAGAATAGTATAAAGAAAATTGTTTTCGCATATTACTCTGTTGATTATACTGCACCAATAACATATATTTAAATTAAACCTATGACAGATTAAGAAAAAATGGAAATTCAAAGTTTTATTTAAATATATGCCAGCAGGTTTAAGGTAATAAAGATACTGGATTAATAAATCAATGCAAATTTTAAAGAATTTACACTACAACACCGTTTATCAAAACTCTATCCAGGTGTTCAGATCATATAATAAAGTATATGTGTTGATTAAAAGTATATGTTTATTCTCGAGTTCTTAAAACACCTATGATTGAGTATGCATATGCGGAAAATGAATTATGAGTTGGTAACTTAATTTGACGCTCCAGTTTTGGGTTTGGTCTGGGTGGATAAAGTCGTTTATATTGTGTCTATAGAGTTTGAATTCTCAAAATATTAAGTTATATATATATATATATGTAGAGTGTACATCTGTTGTAAAATGTGCCTTTTGAATTTAATGCTTCAAAAAAAAAAATAAAAAAATATTGCCCCGTGTTGTTCCCAGGTACCCCCATTTGGTCACGGGGCAAAGAATAGGGCCACTGCAGATCCCTTTGGAGGGGTTGGCAGAGGGGTAGAATCCCCCCAAATTCATGTTCATTTTATAATTTTTTGTTCATGTTCATTAAAGGTCTTCATAATGATCCCTGCATTGTTTCAGGTGCTATCTCGCTCGCATCATAAGAGCAGTGGCAGAAAAACAATAAACGTGGCTCTAAATGGAGTTTCTACGATAGAATTTGCAGCAACTCTGCAGTTCAGGGTGAGAAGGTTCTAGGCCCATTTTCCATATTTTATCTCGATGTACATGGAAGATGGCGCCTAACAGGCATGTTCATGCCTGTTAGGCGCCATATAACCTTTTCATGTGTTGGTACGCCTTAAAACCCAATTCAATTCAATTAAAAAAAAAATCGAGATAGCTGGTTGTCTCTTTGACCCTTAGACCGCTAAGGGCTAATACAATAGCCTTTGCGCCCATTGTAAACCCAGATCAGCCTGCCAGTAAGTCTTTGTAACATAAATGAAATGGTTTAAATTTGGAGAAAGGACAGTCCATTATACATTCATAGCGGGCTAAGGGTTAGTTTCTGAATATGCAGTTATACTGGAGGTTCTGAAAATTGGGGAAAAATCCGATTATTTTACTACTATATTTCTTATTGCAGCATCTGGATGATTGCTGGTCTGAGGAGGGCGAAGTGAGCTCCGATGACGGCGCCCGTCGTATTCGGAGTCGGCAGTCATTCTGTTCCACAGTCAGTTCGGATGGAGCTTTGTCTGAGGAAGAAAACACGAGCGAAGCTTCGATGAAGGACACACCAGACGGTCTTCTTTCAACAAATAGTTCCGAGAATTTACAGTTAGAATTGTCAAAGTGTATGGGTCACGATGGGTTGTCAAGTAGTGACGGAGAGATGAAGTTCAAACGACTCAAACAGAGGGCATCCCCGCAACGCTCACTAGAGGTGAGTTGTCAACACCCGGCTTGTAATTCACAGGCATACAAAATGGAACAATGTATTTAACATTAGTTTGAATTTTATATTAAATCCGTCCATAAAAAATGGCTCATTCCATGTGATAACTTAACCCTTAACTGCCTAAGCATGACTATAATAGCCTTAGCAGCCATTGTAGACCCAGATCAGCCTGCGAATAACCCATTTGTCTCATAAAAGTACACATGCTCATAAAAGTACACTGCCCTTGGTGAGAGGAAGAACCCTATTGCGGTAAGTCAACAGTCAAGGTTGCTTCCACACAATAATGTCGGAAGTATAACACCCATGCTCGTAAAAGGTATACTGCCCTTGGTGAGAGGAGGAACCCTATTGCGGTAAGTCAGCAGTCAAGGTTGCCGTGATATGAAATGTAGTCACATTCCACACAATAATGTCGGAAGTATAACGCCATCAGAGTATATCTTTTTTATTTAAATAATATTTCTGTACTATCTGGTAATTAGTAAATTTGTCTGTCCTTATGTATACAAAACATTGCTAAAAAATAGCTATAACGGATCTAACCTTGGTGATTTTGTTGTCTTTTGCAGGTTCACCATGGCTATTCAAGCTCTGATTCCGACCCATGTTCTGATGCAACAGTCCATTCCATTATAACTAGGAAAAGGTCATTAGAAAACAGAGATTGGTGAAAGGTCATTGCCATAGAGACACTAAATGTTGTTACAGTGAAGCAGAAACTATTGCTGGAAATTAGACGTGAAGACGAAGCAATGTTGTTGAAATATAGTTTAATATTAGCCCTTAACCCGCTAAGCACGACTATAATAGCCTTTGCGTCCATTGTAAACCCAGATCAGCCTGCGAGTAACTTGCAGGCTGATCTGGGTTTACAATGTCCAGCTGCTATCATTTTCCCCAAAACACCCCTTTGTCACATAAATGGAATGATCTTAATTCAAAGAAAGAACAGTCCATTTTATATATGTAGCAGGTTAAAGGGTTAATCTTGTTATGTTCTTCCTCTACAATATGTGGTGTACAAGTATTGACTATAATAACAGTGAAATGAATTGGATTTTATAGTCACGCCAACAGCTATGGTCATATGGTGACTTTCCAGCTTCCATTGATGGAGGAAGACCCCATGTGCCCCTCTGGGTGATTTTCGTGCACTGATGGGCACCTGGGTAGAACCACCGACATTCCGCAAGCCGGCTGGATAGCTTCCTGATATAATAACAGTGAAAGAATTGTGATATATATATATCACAGTGAAATAGTTATAAGATTTATTAGTGAAATAGCATTGATATAAACCACAATGAAATAGCAGTTATAAATCACAGTGAAATAGCATTGATATAAATCACTGTGAAATGGCAGTTATAAATCACAGTGAAATAGCATTGATATGTCACAGTGAAATAGCAGTTATAAATCACAGTGAAATAGCAATGATATAAATCACAGTGAAATAGCATTTATAAATCATAGTGAAATAGCAGTGATATAGATCACAGTGAAATACCAGTGCTATAAATCACAGTGAAATACATACCACTGCTATAAATCAGTGAAATAGCAGTAATATAAATCACATTAAAATATAATTGCTATAAATCACAGTGAAATAGCAGTGATATGAATCACAGTGAAATAGCATTGCTATAAATCACAGTCAAATACCAGTGCTATAAATCACAATAAAATGACAGTGCTATAAATCACAGTAACATGTCATTGCTATAAATCATAGTGAAATAGCAGTGATATAGATCACAGTGAAATCACAGTGCTATAAATCACAATAAAATGCTAGCACTGTAAATCACAGTGAAATAGCAGATATAAATCACAGTAAAATATCATTGCTATTAATCAGTGAAATATCAGTGCTATAAATCACAGTGAAATACCAGTGCTGTATATCACAGTGAAATAGCAATGCAATAAATCACTGCAATAACTCTGCTAAAATTCCAGTGATATTAATCACAATGAAATACCAGTAAAATACTGCTTCTCTCCATCTGTAGATTAGCTAAAACTCATGATTATGTAGCGAATTATAACTGCAAGTAATTCACCAGTAAATATAACTGGTAGTAACACAGTTGTAAACACGTTTATACATTCAATAATGTATAGTGTTAAAGACACTAACCCTCCAAATAATGGAAAAATTACACTACAAAACCGTTTATCAAGACTCTATCCAGGTGTTTAGATCATATAATAATGTATATGTGCTGATTAAAAGTATAGGATTATTCAAAGGTTCTTAAATACTCTGGATTGAATATGCCTAAAATGAATTATGAGTTGGTAACTCTTAAGTCAATGCTCCAGTTTTGGCGTTTGGCCTGGCTGGTTAAAGCCGTTAATATTATGTCTATAGAATTTAAATTCTCAAAATACGTAAGTTATATATATATACCTCGTTGTCAGTAGGTTTTGAAACAGTGTACATATGATGTACACTGTTTCACTGTTGTTGGCGGGATAGTTACTTTAATAGCTTCTGTAGATACGTTTAACTGCTTACCTGTTCCATATAACACATAGTTCAGGGTTTACATGAGACATTGACTGTGATTTGCCATGGACTTTATTTTGGTTTGTCATTATAAACACTCATTCATTACTGGTAGTTACATGAAATATAACAATTAAAAATGGAGCTACATATATGTACTATATGTGGATTAAATTTATACCATGATGACAATAGTTGTGATGGATTTTTACCACTGTAATAAGTTTACCACTGTAACAATAGTTATGATGGAATGTTACCACTGTAACACGTTGTGATGGATTTTTACCACTGTAACAATAGTTGTGATGGAATGTTACCACTGTAACAAGTTGTGATGGATTTTTACCACTGTAACAATAGTTGTGATGGAATGTTACCACAACAAATGGTCCTCAGTGAAGTTTGTTCAGATGGTGACCCTGGGGTCAAATCTGGCTGAGCACCAGTGGTCAGATGTTTTATATAGAGTTATATAGGAAAATCTTTTATAAAGAAGAGTAAAGAAACTCTTCTTTACTACAAAAGCTAGAGGTCTAATAGTTTGTATTTATCATAAGCTTATGGTCTTCTACCAAGTGGCCCTGGGCCCAGTTGTTCAAAGATTGGTCAACTCAACCGAGCGTTAAGTCGAAATTTCAAATCTCTCTGAATTTCCGATAAAAGAATGTTTCTACCAGAAATTGAGCATGTAAAAGCATTATGTTAAGAAGAAATGCAAATTTAAAACATTTACTAGTATAAAACATATTTTTATGAGAAAATGTACTTTGAAAGTTTACACTAACCAATGATTAAGCTAATGGATCTTTGAACAACTGGGCCCTGGAGTTGAATTTCAGCATGCCCATGGGTAACAGTTTTAAAAGAAGTCTTCTGAGCTTACATGTACCAGACCCTTTTTTTTTTTATCTGACCCACTTGTGTTACTGTTGCAAATGTATACAATGGACAAAGGTGATAAGGGGAGCGCATCCCTCCTGTTTCTAGTTACCAAATCATCCTTCGAGCGAATATTTACCAAATTGTACATCAGTCAATCATGTACATATAGATCCATATCAACAATTATATTTATTTTCATTCAATTGATACAGTTACATTCGTATAATTTACTCCGTGAACTATTGGATGAATTATAAACTATTGTTTGTCCTTCACTTAAGAAAAACATTCTATCAAGTGTATAGATAAATACAGTTCATTTGACATCTTAAAGAGGGCTGGCGAGGCGAAGTCGGTAGCACGGCGGATTTGTAACCGGAGGCCCCGGGTTCAATCCTCCGCGGTGCCGCTGAGTTTTGTCAGTGTGTTCTTGGGCAAGACACGTTCCCTTAGCCTCGTCCGTTGGATGGGGACGTAAACCGGGCGGTCCCGTTTATCGGTCTATCCTCCGAGCACGTTAAAGAACCATAGGAATCTATTCGATAACAAGAGTAGGGCACAGTTCCCGGATTCCTATGTATCCTTCCCCTCTCTCTGGGGCGGCTCTAAATAACCTATACTGTGTTGATGAGCCGTTAAACAACATTCAATTCAATTGACATCTTAAAGTGACATGAACATCTTGAAAATCTGTACAACAGACCTCAAGACTGCTCTTTGTCCCTTTAAACATAACCTGATTCATGAATATTTATTTCTTATGCATGTCTTAAATGTAAAAATTTGTTTGTTACCTTATCAATATACATGTAAAAACTGCATTATTTGTTTCATGTTAAACTTTGTTTTATTCACGATCAAAATATTGATTGTGAATTTTTACAATGATGCGATTGCATTTTCTATGTTTGATTAATGATTATATTAAGGTACTGTTAAAAAAACAGAAGAAGAAATAGTCGGTTATAAAACTATAACTTTTCTTCGTTAGAATCACCAAATATGAAAATATTATCAAAAAAATCAACTTTCATCGTAAAGATGCTGGCATCTCCATTTTGTTTCATTTTTTTGTAATGTTTATAAATCATGATTACTCCACTGTCAACATCAAAATGGTGGGTAAGGTTATTACAGGTAATGTTTATGTAGGACCAAAATATGTATGCGTACTGTCTCGGTTATAATAAATTCTTACATTATTTGAAGTGTTAGCTCAGCTCACCAGAGCAAGTGCTCAAGAGATTTTGTTTTATTTTCTGTTTTCTGTTTTATAAACCTTAATTACTGATAGTGAGTGCTAATTTATGATTAAAGCTAACTGGTTTTCAAGTTCTGTTTTTTTAAAAGAAGCTTACTGGTTGTCAGGTGAAGCTTATCGGTTGCTAAGTGCTGATTTATGAATGAAGCTGTTGTCAAGTATCAATTTAAGAATGAATAAAGCTTTGAATAAAGCTAATTGGTTAAACCCCAGCGTTAGGTAGAGCCTACCGTCATTATGTATACACTGTAGCCAGTTAGTATTTCGTCTGCTTCAAGATAAAGGTTTCAGCACTCTGACCAATCACTGATCTTATTTTTACATGTACAGCTATTAATAGATGCACCAAATTCAAAATTTGACGGTTAGGAATAAATGTTTTGTTCTAGGAAGTATGGAAAATAAATACATTATATAATTATTTTGATATGTCTGTATAGAGTAATGTTTACATGCCAAATTTTATGGTTTAAAATGCTTTATTATTGTTTAAATTTGTGATTAAACCTCACTGAACAGCATAATGCATAACATGATCAGAAAAGTTTCTCTGGGGCCATTTTTTTTTTTTTTACTCAGCCCTGGCCTTTAAGTGCTGATTACACGTGAAGCTTATTGGTTGTCAGGTGTTGATTTCAGATGAAGCGCACTGGTTGTTAAGTGCTAATGACAAATGAAGCTGATTGGTTGTCAAGTGCTGATTTTTGAAAGAAGCTAACTGGCGGTCAAGAGTTGATTTATTAATAAAGCTAATTTGTTGTCAAATGCTGATTTATGATGAAGCTAAATGGTTGTCAAGTTATGATTTATGAATGAAGCTGACTGGTTGTCAAGTGAAGCTTATTGGTTGTCAAGTGCTAATGACACATGAAGCTTACTGGTTGTCAAGTGCCATGAATGAACGTAATTGGTTGTCAAGTGCCATGAATGAACGTAATTGGTTGTCAAGTTCTATTTTTTGAATTATGCCTATTGGTTGTCAAGTGCTGTTTACAAATGAAGCTAAATGGTTGTCAAATGCCAATTTATGACTACAGCTATTAGTAATTGGTTGTTAAATGATGAAGACACATGAAGCTTACTGGTTGTCAGGTTCTGATTTATGAATGAAGCAAAATGGTTGTCAGTTGATGATTGTAAATGAAGCTAATTGGTTGTCCCGTTTTGATTTTATCTTTCCCAGTCTTGTTCAGAATGTTTATTTTAGTAAAAGTAGCTGGGAAAAGTTTGAAAAACAGCTATATCTGACACCCCATCTCGATTCCCCCTCACCCGTTGTAAGAACCATGACAGCAAGTAGAGCATTCGCAGCTCCTTGTTTAATGTGTGTGTTCTATTAGTTTTAAAACTGGACGCAACATAGTCCACACTTCCAAACCTTGAACACAAATAATAAAAGAGAGGTAACTTTTGCAATAAGTGCAGATGTTCTCAACAGTTGTAGTTACCTTTACTGGTGTTATGAGACTTTTGCTAATTGCTTATGTTTCTGCAATATCATCTGTTTTCAAATTATCTTGATTTTGGTATTAGATTTTTGTAGTAGAATGACAACTATGATATGCTTGTTCATGTAAGGAAGATTGTTTCATTCATGTCCTGTCATATACTTGCATCTACTTACATCTTGCCCATGATTTTCAGTGCCTGCAGCACTTTAATAGACCAAATATTTGTCTTACCAATCAACATTGTCACAGGTTCAAGGAACATTGTTTGAATTTAAAAAAAAAAAAGTGAAACAAAAAATTGATATATTTTTGTTGTTGTGACATTTTGTTGTTGTTGCCCAGAAATGAAAATATATCAAATAAAGACAAGATATATCTCCCAAAAAGTAATACTACCCCAAAACATGGGGGAATGTAGCTAGTTTGGGATAGTCTCTATCACATCGGGGGAGAATGCAGCTATTTTGGGATAGTCTCTATCTCTAACATGTGGGAAGGTAGATAGTTTGGGATAGTTTGGGGGTAAGGTCTCTATCTCTAACATGGGGGAAGGTAGCTATTTTGGTATAGTCTCTATCCCTAACATGGGGGAAGGTCTCTAACATGGGGGAAGGTAGCTATTTTGGGATAGTCTCTGTCTCTAACATGGGGGAAGGTAGATATTTTGGGATAGTCTCTATCCCTAACATGGGGGAAGGTCTCTAACATGGGGGAAGGTAGATATTTTGGGATAGTCTCTATCCCTAACATGGGGGAAGGTCTCTAACATGGGGGAAGGTAGCTATTTTGGGATAGTCTCTGTCTCTAACATGGGGGAAGGTAGATATTTTGGGATAGTCTCTATCCCTAACATGGGGGAAGGTCTCTAACATGGGGGAAGGTAGCTATTTTGGGATAGTCTCTGTCCCTAACATGGGGGAAGGTAGCTATTTTTGGGATATTCTCTATCCCTAACATGGGGGAAGGTAGCTATTTTTGGGATATTCTCTATCCCTAACATGGGGGAAGTAGATATTTTTGGGATATTCTCTATCCCTAACATGGGGGAAGTAGATATTTTGGGATAGTATCTCTAATATGGGGGAAGGTAACTATTTTGGGATAGTCTCTATCCCTAACATGGGGGAAGGTTGCTATTTTGGGATAGTCTCTATAACATGGGGGAAGGTAACTATTTCGGGATAGTCTGTATCCCTAACATGGGGGAAGGTAGATATTTTGGGTAGTCTGTATCCCTAACATGGGGGAATGTAGCTATTTTTGGGATATTCTCTATCCCTAACATGGGGGAAGGTAGCTATTTTTGGGATATTCTCTATCCCTAACATGGGGGAAGGTAGCTATTTTTGGGATATTCTCTATCCCTAACATGGGGGAAGTAGATATTTTTGGGATATTCTCTATCCCTAACATGGAGGAAGTAGATATTTTGGGATAGTATCTCTAATATGGGGGAAGGTAACTATTTTGGGATAGTCTCTATCCCTAACATGGGGGAAGGTAGCTATTTTGGGATAGTCTCTATAACATGGGGGAAGGTAACTATTTTGGGATAGTCTCTAACATGGGGGGAAAGTAGCTATTTTGGGATAGTCTCTGTCTCTAACATGGGGGAAGGTAGATATTTTGGGATAGTCTCTATCCCTTACATGGGGGAAGGTCTCTAATATGGTGGAAGGTAGCTATTTTGGGATAGTCTCTATCCCTTACATGGGGGGAATGTATCTATTTTGGGATAGTCTCAATCCCTTACATGGGGGTGGGGGATGTAGCTATTTTGGGATAGTCTCTATCCCTTACATATGGGGAAGGTAACTATTTTGATGTAGTCTCTACCTCTTACATTCTTTTAAGGTTCAAACCACGTTACTTGAACCTGTGCATTTTATCTTACTAACCAACATTTTGTCTTACCAACTATTAAAATGGCTTGCTACTTATGCACTGTTGTGTATTACAAGTCTTGCTGCTGTATCTTTATAACTGAATGCAGTTGTGTGTGTTTGCAAATTGTTTTAAAATAGCTTCTTGGTTTCAATTGATTTCAATCCGTGTGCAGTGTTGGCGTGCATTATGCTGACCCGTGCATACACTGGAAGGATACACAGGTCACTCCATCACGTTGACATGTTATGCAAATTGCATGGAATAAAATAAACAGAATGCATCCAAATTTGTCTCATTGTTCGTTTATGGTCATGGTCCTGAATTGTGAATTGCTCTTCTTATAACCTTGGTGATTGAGTTTTTATGACCCGAAGGGTGGCATGTAGTAGTCGCACTGTCTTTCCACACGTGATTTTCATCATGACCGTTCATCTGTACAATCGTGTCCGCTTCATAACTCTGACAATAATTGACGAATTTTCAAATAACTTTGCACAATTGCTCAACAAACAAGACGACGTGTCGTGCACAAAATCCAGGTCTGTGGCTCCAAGGTCAAGGTCACACTTAGAGGTCAAAGGTTGTCCGTTCGTCTATACAATCGTGTCCGCTTCATAACTCTGACAATAATGAACGGATTTTCAAATAACTTCGCACAATTGCTCCCACAGCAAGACGACGTGTCGGGCACAAAATCCAAGTCCGTGGCTCCAAGATCAAGGTCACACTTAGAGGTCAAAGGTCAAAACAAAGTGCTTTCGTGTCCGGTTAATAACTCTGACATTCATGGACAGATTTTCAAATAACTTGGAACAATTGCTCACCACAACTAGACGACATGTCATGCACAAAACCAGATCCATGGCTACAAGGTCAAGGTCACACTTAGAGGTGAAAGGTCAAAACAAAGTGCTTTCGTGTCTGGTTAATAACTCTGACATTCATGTACAGATTTTCAAATAACTTGGCACAATTGCTCACCACAACTAGACGACATGTCGTGCACAAAACCCAGGTCCGTGGCTCCAAGGTCAAGGTCACATTTAGAGGTCAAAGGTCAAGTTGTGTCCAGTCAGTAACTCTGGCATTCCTGGACGGATATTCAAATAACTTGGCGCAAGTGCTCAGCACAACCAGACGACATGTCGCGGACAAAATCCAGGTCTGTCGCTCCAAGGTCAAGGTCACACTTAGAGGTTAAAGGTCAAATCATGTCCGGTCAATAACTATCATTTCTTGACGGATTTTGAATTAAATTGGCACAAGTGCTCACCACAACATCATGATGTGTCGCACTCAAAATCCAGGTCCGTGGCTTCAAGGTCAAGGTCACACATAGGTCAAAGGTCAAATCGTGTCCGGTCAATAACTCTGGCATTCCTGGACGGATTTTCAAATTACTTGGCACAAGTGGTCACCACAATAAGACGATGTGTCGAGCACAAATCCAGGTCTTGGCCCCAAGGTCAAGGTCACACTTAGAGGTCAAAGGTTAAATTGTGTGATACAATAACTCTGGCATTCCTGGACGGATTTTCAAATAACTTGTTTTAATTATTTTTTTTGTGATTTTTTCATTAATTTTGTGTTTTTCATTTATTTCTTAATTTTTTTTGTGATTTTTTTTTATTTTTTTTTATTTTTTTATTTTTTTAATAATAGTTATTATTTTTTTTTAAATATTTTTTTATTTTTTATTTTTTATTTTTTTTTAATTTTTTTTTTTTTTTTTTTTAATATATATTTTTTTAAAAATTATATTTTTATATTTTAATACTTTTTTTTTTTAAATTGTTTTTAAATATATCTGTTGGTTTCATATTGCTCCAAGGTCAAGGTCACACTTACAGGTCGCTTCGGGGGCATTTGTCACTTACTGTGACATTTCTTGTTATGGTACTGCAACACAATATAGGTTATATGGATATGAACATCCCGGATTTAAGAGAGGAGAAGAATATGAAATGTAGCATTAACAGTACATAGTCAATCAAAACAAACATTCAAAACATGCAAGGAAAACAGAAGCGAAGTATGCCACACATAACATGATTGACAATAAGGGTACCACCTTGGGATGGTCAGTGGCAAAAGACCGCCGGGGTTTAAACCAGGTTAAAAGGGTGCGCCAATCTCACTCTTACCCTATTGTTGACCATCTCAATAAAATGGACAGTGTAAATAAAGAAATTCCTCGAGGTTATATCATCTAACAAACTAGGCAGCATCAATAGGCAATACAAGTATAACTAAAAGATGATCATGTATATATGAATGTAAGACAAAAAAAATAAATATTATCAGCTCTTTCAAGATTTAGGTAGACTTCATTATAGGTTCCACAAACTGACGAGTCGTTGCACAATTAAAGCGGAAAGCATAATGGCGAACTGTAAATGGGTCAACCACTAAACATGCTGTATGTTTTAAAATGATAAAGTCATAACCTCTTTTGATAAACTTAAAATACCAAGTTTAATAAATATAACAGGTGGTGAAAAAAATCGTTACTCGACCGGACTCGAACCCAGGGTCTCTGGTTTACCGTACCAACGCTCTAACCACTGAGCTTTTGAGGACATACGGTTAGAAATCGACTATTCACCGTCTGCTTGTTCCCGGTTACATAACCTCACCAGACTGAAATTCGTCCCTGAATTTCTAATTATACAGGAGAACCACTGCTGGTGTTTCTCAGGATGATCCCGGACGAACCCACAAATATAACAGGTGGTGAAAAAATCGTTTCTCATCCGGAACTCTAACCCAGGGGCTCTTGTTTACCGTACCATCGCTCTAACCACTGAGCTATCGAGGACATATGGTTAGGAATCGATTATTTACCATATACCTGTACCAGGTTACATAAAGATTGTATGATAGTGATTATGATCACGTCAAATCACGTCAACATAAAAGTAACGCCTCACTTACACTGAGATAAAAGGAGGCAATCTCTACCAGAGTCATTTCTGACTGTCAACGTCAAAGAAAGTAGGGCGAACGGTTAGGTCACGTGATTATTCAAAAAAGTTGTGACTATGTTCATAAAAAATCCTTCTGCGTGATTCGCAAAGATAAAATATAGACCTATATTCAATATTTTCAAAGAAAAACTCTATGAGTTAATTTTTTTTTCTGCTATCGAGCTTCGGTTTGAAATGTTTACATATGCGTTTCGATTCAGGAGACCTAAGTACATATTAGTAAAATAGTCCCGATTAAAACTAAATTGTTCCATGCATTATTTCAAATCTTGCAACATCTAATTTATCTAATTTGCAGATATTCTGAAAATTATATTTACACAAGAAATAAATAAGTTTGAGGCAATCATATTCCAATTTAACAGGTTTTACCAAAATCTTGTAATTTAGTAGTTAGCAGAGATATATGCGAGTGCATTGAACGATAACTCTGCGTGTAAATTGAAAAGGAGGAGGCATGGGTTCAGAAGAACCTTCGAATTTATTTTGAAAGACTGTTTCTATAAGATCTTGGATGTGCTCGTTAATGAGAAAAGTATTGAAAAATAAGAGAGTTTTGGTTTGAAAACTTAAGCAAACATTAATTTTAGAATGTTCACCAAATTTAAATTGAATGCTTGTATAATTAGACCTTGGACACGTTTAAAGACCCCATCAACAGGCATATTTTACAACAGATATGCACCGTTTTTAATCCACCAGATGACGAGGTATATATATAATATAATTTACATATTTTAAGAATCAAAACGCTATAGACGTTGACACAACATAAACGGCTTTACACAGCCAGACAAAAAAAAACACTGGAGTCTCGAATTACCGCATCATAGTTCATTTTACGCATATTCAGTCACGGGTATTGTAAGATTATATGACCTGAACATCCGGAGAGAGTTTTTACAAATGGTTTTGTGGGGGTAATTTTGTCGTTATTTGGCTGGTTAGTATCTTTAAGAATGAATAAGGTTTCTCCTCTCACCAAGGGCAATTTACCTATGAAGTTAAACTAGAGCTCGCAAACTCTACAGACATACTTCTATTGCTAGTAATAATCCATTCCAAGACATAGATACAAACTTAAGAAATAATAAACAACATCCCATATGCAACCATATATATTTTATATTTTATTTGAATTTTACTTAAGAAATGTTTTCATACCCCAATGAAAACCAAAAGAGCGCATTTCATTCCTTATATTTACACAAATATTTACCTTTAAAATGGCGTTGATTTCTTCTCTATATACGCCAGATTTACTATTTATTTCGAAAAAATAGTTTATTATACGGGGATTTTTATGGAGTAAAATGTAACAGCCGTTACGATCGGCAACATTTTAGACATATCCCTCATGCGCAATATTCTATTAAGTTAAGCTCCGCCCATCATCCAATGAAAACCGTTAAAGGGCATATCATGAGGTATTCCGAAGGTAATGGTATTCATTGGAAAATTAAATGCAGCGTGTCAAATAAGATTCATCGTAGCGAATGCAATAGCGATGTAAATATTAACATGTAGCAAAGATTTGCTGTTACCACGAATCGTTAGGGCTCGCAAAGTATTGGCTTAGTACATTTTCATTATTTGAACAATACAACTGATATATAGCAAACGTTGATAATTAACCCTTTCACCGCCAAATTTCAAATGTCGTCTGCTAAAATTTGAAATCAGGTTTTACTTTTAATCGGCACAAATACATTATTATATAACATGAGCACAAGGATACGGTTTTGTAGTGAAATTTGCCGTTATTTGGCGGTTAGTTTCGTTAATGAAATAGTTCGGTTTCGATTTCTAGAAGACTCGGCTAGTTTTTTGTTGTATAGTCATTAATATTAATTCATATGATGCTTTATCACATAACGTCCCTTGTTAGCAGTGTCGAACACCCATTGAATATTCTATTGTATGACACACGTGTAATACAACCTGGAACGATTCTGATTGGTTTAGTTAAACCTGTAACACTACGCAAGTTTATTAACTGAAACTATTTTATTTATTACAAATTCACCCAGATATGAGTCATAAACTTATTATTTGTGACAGCTTATAAAAATAATGCACGTTATACAAAACATTGTTGTTGGTTTGTAAAAAAATTGGCGCAAACTGCTATTTTGTAAAGAGATAAAACACAAACTCTTTTATACGCAACGTTATGTGTGAGACGCGACGTTACGACGTCACATATTTTATGACGTTTTGGCGCTAAAGTGTGGCGGTTCTATGTCCGTCTGAATTAATTTTTACTAATTTGATTGCAATGTTATGTGATAAAAAGGATGTTAAACGAGTTCCCATTCCATATAAGATTTATGAAACTCGTTATGAATTATTTTTAATTCATAACTCGTTTCATAAATCTTATATGAAATGGGAACTCGTTTAAGATCCTCTATATATCATAACGTTAATAACTCGGCTATTAACAATTCTTCAAATGGCAGGCGACGTTCATCCAAATCCTGGCCCGGTTCCTGGCCCAGATGCGCTATCTGGGCCAGGAACCGGGCCAGGATTTGGATGAACGTCTAACTCAAACTATACCCATGACAGTACGTCACTTTTTCTATCCGATTCCTTAAACTTCTCACACAATCTGTCGGTTATACATTACAATGTACAAAGCATTTTAGAAAATATGGATCTTTTAAAAACGGAGCTTTACCAATTTGATATATTAACTTTTTCTGAAACCTGGTTAAATGATTCGGTTGATACGAATGTCCTTACTTTTCCGTCTTTCCACAAACCTGAACGTAACGACCGTCTCAGTGATAGTCATGGCGGTGTGATGGTATACATCATCATGTCCGTAGAAAAAAAAAAGACATCGAACTCAAAGAGCTACGTTATATATTTACACCCGAATGTTTATATAAGTAAGTTGTGCAAATGCGTGCACCACATTTTCGTAAGCAATCATATTGATAAACAAGAAATCGGTTTAACCGATAGACGCTCGCCGAATAAACGACCATAATTATGTGAAAGAGAATTGCAAATTAAAATCATGTCAAAATACAGAAGTACCATTCATACCAAGTTTCATGAAAATTGAAAGAAAACTGTTGGAGGAGTTGACCGGAAACGTTTTTACATCTAAACAAAATCCAAGCCAAAAATCATCCAACCGGAACGTCCCAATAGACATCATCCTGTGCTTCCTACCAAGTTCAACCCTGTGTGGTTCCTGGGCAAGAATAGGGTCACTGCTTATCCAAGCAAATGGGTAAAATTCCCCTGAATTCACATCTAAGGCTCATTTTCAGTCCACTTTGCCTGCATTACGTGGTCCCGCCTTATTTCATTAAGCGATGGGAAAGGTTTTATTTGCAGGATTTTATAACGGATATATGGCAATAAAACACGCTTAAAATTTTTTTTTACTGAAAAAATGTGATAACCTGTTTAAAATTACATATTAAATGTTTTAATTTTACAATAAATAAACTTTTTAAGCCAAAATTAAGGTTTTATTTCATACCCCAGCCAACTCCGTTTTCGCTTCTTGGACCACGTAATGGGCAGAAGACGCATTTTGTAAGGCGATTACACATTGCACATCTCGGACTAAAGACACTTTCCAACATTTCTCGGACTTTCCTGTTGGTGCCACGTAGCAGCAATTCAGTTATTCCCAAGCTTCATGAAAATTGGATGAAACATGTAGGAGGAATTGAGCGGTAACGCTTTACACTAGAACTCCTCATAGTCCCATTACCATTACTCCGTCAAAAATCATTAAACCCGAACGTCCTGACAATATTGAATTGAATTGGGGTTTAAGGCGCACCAAACATGAAAGGTTATATGGCGCCTAACAGGAATGAACATGCCAGGCTCATCCTCCAAGTACATCGAGATAAAATATGGAGAACGGGCCTAGAACCTTCTCACCCTGAACTGCAGAGTTGCTACACATTCTATTGTAGACACTCCATTTACGCTGGAACCACGTTATAGGTTTTCTGCCACTGCTCTAGTGATATGAGCGAGATGGCACCTGAAACAATGCAGGGGTCATGATGAAGACCTTTAATGAGCATGAACAAAAATGATAAAATGAACATGAATTTGGTGGTGGAGGTGGGGGGGGGGGGGGGGGGTGTCTTCCTCTCTGCCTTCACCTCCAACGGGATCTGCAGTGGCCTTATTCTTTTCCCCGTAACCAAACGGCCCCTCTCCCCCGGAACCACACGGGGCTCCTGACAATATGCGCTACTAGACACCATATAGATACAACACAATAATGCATATGTCTTTTATTTCAAACAATAGGCATTTTGCCCATGAGTTCACAAATATCAATAAATACAGAATTACATGCATATGATATACAGTTCCGGTAACTGACACTATATTATTATGCTTAAACTTCCTATCAAGTTTCATGAAAATCGGTGAAAATGTAGGAAGGAGGAGTTGAGTGGAAACGTTTTACAACAGAAAACCTTCGAAGTCCCATAACTCCACCAAAAACCATTAAACCGGAACCTCCTAACAATATGCGCTACTAGACACCGTATTGATACTTACTGCCAAGGTTCGTGAAAGTCGTAAGAAAAATGTTAGAGGAGTTGGGCGGAAACTACAACAGAACAAAGTCCATTACCTCCGTCAAAGATCCTTTAACCAGAACGTCCTGATAATATGCGCTAAAAGACACCTGGCCTGGAATTCACCAACCATTCTTCAAACTATTCTTAGTCTTGAGCTCAAGTACCCAAATTTCGTTTACAGATATTCCGATGACCTTCAAAGATAAACAATCGTATGAAGTTGCTGTTTAATAGTATTTATCATATTTATACATAGCAGCTTATTATGAATGTTTTGACTTAAACTTACAGAATTATGTGTGATTGAAATTTACATACTTCGGCTCGAGTCTAAGAATATTCTCAAGAATGGTTGGTGAATTCAGGGCCAAATGGATACTTCCTACCATGCAAGCATTATGAAAATCGGAAGTAAAATGTAGAATGAGTTGAGCGGAATTTTAAAATAGAAAACCTTCTAAATCAATTAACTCGGCCAAAACTCATTCAACTGGAACGTACTGACAATATGCGCTACTAGACACCATATAGATACAACACAATAATGCATATGTCTTTTATTTCAAACAATAGACATTCTGCCCATGAGTTTACAAATATCAATAAATACCGAATTACATGCATATGATATACAGTTCCGGTAATTGACAATATATTATTATGCTTAACTTCCTACCAAGTTTCATGAAAACCGGCGAAAAATGTAGGAGGAGTTGAGTGGAAATATTTTACAACAGAAAACAATTGAAGTCCCATATAACTCCACCAAAAATCGTTAGAACGGAACGTCGTAACAATATGCGCTACTAGACAACATTTACTGTCAAAATGTTAGCGGAGTTGGGCGGAAACTCTTTACACTAGAACATCTTCAACGTCTCTTAACTTCCGCCATATTGGTTACGTCATACTAGCATGGTGGCGCCTTAGATTCCCGACCAAAGGCATTTACATTTAAGATCAAAAGTATCATCACAATTATGCAACGTCATTTAGCCGATTGCTCCATCAGTAGTTTATTTACATGAATACAGTGATCCAAATTTCATCTGTATATTAATATAACAAAACATACAACGCAAGTCATACATCCACACGTGAGGCTTACGGTCATATTGTTATATAACAACAATGTGCACTATTTTCTGTCCCGTTGCCTTCCGGCTAACAAAATGTCAATATTTTGAACCTGTACACCCGTGGTGTGATTCCGAAAGTAGCCGGAATTGCCCGAATTACGACGAATGAGTCACAAAGGAGTTTTGGCACCAAAAAATAGCGACAGGTAGTATGCCTTGCCTTAGAAATGTTTCACCCAAATTGCTCTTTCGTCAGATTGGCATTGGTTGAGGTAATTTCGATCGTTGACAACGTCTGAGATTGTCTTCGTCAACAAATTAAGTTGACCCTGTCAGCGACTAGTCCACAAGAAATTGCATCTTTTGATTATTACCTTCTGTTATTTTTAATTATTTAAATAAGTATAATAATCGAAGGTAATAATCAAAAGATGCAATTTCCTGTGGACTGGTAGTCTATAGTCATCCTGACCCTTTCGCCGCCAAATTTCAAATGTCGTCTGCTAAAATTTGAACTCAAAACTTCCAGTAATATTTTATATATAAAGTGTAATGAAAAACATTCTTACTGAGTGGCGAACAATGTCTACCCTTACCATCCTACACATAGTGTGCATGCTGATCTGGGTCTACACTGGTCCTAAAATCAATGTTTTGACTGTGGCAGCGAAAGGGCTAATACTTCTATTTTCATTTGAGCTTTGCCCAGCGTGATGATAAAACATTAATAAATTTCATAAACACAGATATGACCGGTCAACAACTCCGTCATGAATATAAAATCGTATAATGTTCATAGACTGGTATTACTATAATACTGCCCACTATTACACAAAACCAAAACAAGTAAGTACGTGACACTAAATACTGTTAATCGAGGAGTTCCCGAAACCTTCTTATTCTTTCGGTTTTTCGGGCGTCGTCTGCTATAGGACTCACACCATTATTATCTCCCTTGAATACTCCTGCCCTACAGATGAAGGAGGTAGATAAAAAAAAAACAAGTTCGCTATTCTACATTTTACAGGATACATTGATTTATCTTTACCAGGTTCTAAATCTACAGCATTTTAGGAAGAGATCCCAGAAAAATGCATGTTGATATAAGATTTCTAGCTAATTCCGCCTCATTTTACACATCATGGGTCTAATCTCCACGGGGTTGTATTTTTGTCTAAATTTAGATAGGTGTCACGCAAACATGAAATTAAAAAAAGTTCAATCTGGTAAATATTCGTTAAAAGTTAATAGCATGCAGATATTGGATCAATGAAGAATTTAAGCATAAATACATGTTGCAAAATCTTTTTTATCTCTATGCCACGAACAAAAACATTACAATGGGACCCTATGGAAAATTAATTGTGGTGTGAGACGTTAAGAAAGAGCTGCAGAATGGGTATCTTTATTCGTTATTCTTAAGGCATTGCGCTTTAGAGCTGCAGAATGGCATTTTCATCCGTCATCTCTAAGGTATTGCGCTTTAGAGCTGCAGAACGAGTATCTTTATCCTTTAATGCTAAGGCATTGCGCTTTAGAGCTGCAGAACAGGTATCTTTCATCATTCATCTCTAATGCCTTGCAATTTAGAGCTTCAGAATGGGAATTTCCATCATTCATCTCTAAGCCCTTGCGCTTTAGAGCTGCAGAACGGGTACCTTACATCCTTCGCCTCTAAGCATTGTTTGTGTATCTGTGAACGTTTCAGATATGTTAGGACACAGTTAACACGGTTATTCAGAAATCCCGTCTGTGTATGTATAGTTACTTCAAGTTATCTTCATATTGCAGGAATTAGCAGAAATTTTACTTGATACCATGTTTAACTAAAAATTAACTATATTTTCAAAACCAATACAGGTATTAGCATAAGTTTAGCTTTATTTTACAGCTATTGGCTTGTAAAACAAACACACATATCAATGAAGACAGACTACTTTGAAAAAATGTCAAAATTAAAGCGAGAGACTGTTACTTTTCCTGGAAAATCAAAATTTTGACGGGTAACCCTTAGTTTGAGTTTATTATTTTCAGCATTTTTCTCAATAATCATTTCTTAAAGATAATTTTTATGCTATATTCAGATGTAGAGATGCCTTTTCATGTATATTTGAAAGTTTCAGACATAGCTGAGCACAAATGACCAGGAAAATGCAAAATCCTTATCACTACTGTAGATTTTCAAAATATTAAAGGTGCTCGGCCTGAATTTCGACCAATACCCTAGGTCACTAAAACTTGAATAATTTGAAAAGTAATAAACATGGAATCAAACTTTTAACACTTTTCAGCGTGTAATTGATTTGTTTACATGTTCAATTATTATTGAGGTGATCATTAGAAAAAAAAATGACCTTAAGGACTCACACCACTATTATCTCCCTTGAATACTCCTGCCCTACAGATGAAGGAGGTAGATAAAAAAAACAAGTTCGCTATTCTACATTTTACAGGATACATTGATTTATCTTTACCAGGTTCTAAATCTACAGCATTTTAGGAAGAGATCCCAGAAAAATGCATGTTGATATAAGATTTCTAGCTAATTCCGCCTCATTTTACACATCATGGGTCTAATCTCCACGGGGTTGTATTTTTGTCTAAATTTTGATAGGTGTCACGCAAACATGAAATTAAAAAAGTTCAATCTGGTAAATATTCGTTAAAAGTTAATAGCATGCAGATATTGGATCAATGAAGAATTTAAGCATAAATACATGTTGCAAAATCTTTTTTATCTCTATGCCACGAACAAAAACATTACAATGGGACCCTATGGAAAATTAATTGTGGTGTGAGACGTATAGTCGTCGTCGTAATCGACGCCATTGTCGTCGTCATCTTCGTCATATTCATCATATACGGCCATGTTCTCACTGGAGGACAGTTCCTTCCATTGGTCGGCAAGTGACATCTTGTTGTATGAAGCCGACAAACCTGTTGGAAATTATATAATTAATCAAGATATGAACACTTGAGTTTGTTTAAAGCAGACAGAGTAATTACATAATAGCTCTGAGCAATGTTTAAATACAATTTACTGTCCATAGACACTTAAATACAACATTATATACTGCCGGTCAATGACAATGCACCATTAATTCCATATGTTTATGCTGTTAGATTATTCGCAAACCATTTGGAATAAAAATAACAACAACTGCTGAACCAATATTTTTTATTTTTTAGGTATTTAATCTTGATACCAAACTTGTCGTTCATTCTATTGATAGCATTTTATGACAAGCAGTTACGGAGTTATTAACCTGGGCATTTAATATTGTTTGCTATGGATACGCATAACAAGAAAACTATTCCACTAACTTTCAACCTGCATTCACCTGTCACTTAATAAATTCCAATTGATTTTCTTGGCCTTTTTATTGTTTGACTTCTGGCAGTATTATGCAATGAATGTTTCCGGGAAAACGATATCTTTGTGAATTATAACTGAAGAAACCCGGAAATGCACGTGGATTTCATAATAACAATGTGGGATGCACTAAATCCAGATATGCGCCCAAATTCTTTTTAAATATCGACTCGCTATATGGATTATATCATAATTTGTTCAAAAAGCCTCAAATTCTAACTTTTAAAAGAATTTGTTTTGCGGTGCGTTTTCATTGACCGTGAGTATACATTATCCATCTACATTTTAAACCCATGAAAATCAAGTATATATATCACACGATTGTACAACAGAGTTCGGTATTAACACTTTAAACCGTATGAGTCCCGAATCACCGGTATTTTTTTCCGAATTGGATTATAGTCCCAATATACCGGATATATTTAGACAGAGCCTCGTATCCTATCATTTTAGCCAGCTCGTTTATTAAAATCAATAATAAACAGTCATTTTTCACAGTCGCAGATCCTCTACAGTAGATATATATCGTTTAAAGAAACGAACCCGCCAAAACCCGGCAAAATTACACTACAAAACCGTGTATCAAAACTCGATGCAGGTGTTCAGCTCATATAATAATGTATATGTGCCGATTAAAATTAAAGGTTTATTTCACGAGTTCTAAAAATAACCGCGATTGAATATCCGTAAAATGACTTATGAGTTGGTACCTCTTAATTCGATGGTTTGGCCTGGCTGGTTAAAACCGTTTATATTGTGTATAGATTTGGATTCTCAAAATATGTAAGTTATATGTATACCTCGTCGGCAGTAGGTTTAGAAACGGTGTACATATGATACAATTTGGCTGTTGTTGTCGGGATAGCTCCATTAAAGTAAAGTAAAATACCCAACAACAACAACAACAATTTTTTTTATTAAAAAACACCAAAAAAAACCCACATCTAAATGTTCATAATAAAAGATCATTATACAGCGAACTTTTTTTTATTGTACTCGTCAATGTTAAAGTCCAATACAGGTTTTCAATACACCATTGATTTGTACAATGAAAAAAACACAACCTATAAATGTTTTCAGTGCACGCATTTAGTAAACATTGTGTTACCTTTTGACATATTGGACATATATGTATTGTGGTAAATAGTAAAGGCAATGCAACCTCAATTGTAATCCGAGTCTTCTCTGACCTTACCAGCCATTTTTACGATTTTGATATTTCATCTGACTGTGTACGGTCATAGCGGTTTCTACAGTAAAAACATGCGAGGGAGAGGAGCGATCTACCCTGTTGGTTTTAAGTAAATACATCTTTTATAAATATATATTTCAAGCATCTAAAGCGATTACCAATATATTTATTTACCTATTTGAACCAAAATATATGTTATATTAATCTTAATAATGTTGTAACGGTCAATATTTTCAGACGAAGTTAAAAAATATTAAATTTCCAACATTTGTTATTATTCAGGTCAACTTTTCCTTTTGTCACTCGCAATTCTCTGAACAACATCCAATTGTTTATCTTTAAAGTTTAGACCCTAATTATGCTCCGAGAAGAGTTCGTTCCACTTCAAAAATTCCTCGATAGTAGGCTTATTTGATGACGGCAATATGAACGCTTCTTTTCGCGCGAGAATATCACGGAAATTTAATTAAAATGCAAAATGACAATATGGCGGATATAAATAAAAGTTAATTTAAAACATAAATGTTTTATTGTGTCACTACAATCGATAAAGGTGCAGTTTTATCATTGCCGCTTGGTAAAATAAACATTAATTGATCGATCTGTTAAGATAAATTATCGTAAAAAGTCGATCCGACGCAGCAAACATCGTTGAAAGAGCATGACTGTGTGTTTTTAGTAATCCCCCGGTTTTCACTATAAGAGTTCATCTGACCCTAAAAACCACATAAAAAAAAGAAGAAGGCTTTCGGACTAAATTCACATATTTTTTTAACAGAAGGTGTGTGTTTTTATGCACCCGAAGGGATGGATGGATCTTGGTAAGTTTCGCGGTCCATTTACGACTTTGATGACCTTGATTATGAAAGTCAAGTTATCACCGTGCAAAACGCGACATATTTCAGACATACTTTAAGAGATTTCCAAGATCCCGGACCAGTATACTAGTATATTGACAGTATATAGTATGAATGTCAGTGCAGGCATTATATTATATATGTGGGGAGCATGGGGTGATGTGACCTTGACATTGAAGGTACGGACCTGGATTCTGCGCGCGACACGTCGTCTTGTTGTGGTGAACACGTGTGCCATGTGTATATGAAAATCCTTCAATGGATGAAACATTTATAGATCGGACACGACTTACATGACTTAAAATCAACTATAGAGCCATATGTCATGCTTTGACCTTTAAGTGTGACCTAAACCTTGGAGCTACGGACCTTGATTTTGCACACGACACGTCGTCTTGTTGTGGTGAACATTTGTGCAAGGTTATATGAAAATCCTTCAATGGATGACAGTTATAGATCGGACACGACATACATGAGGTCAACAAAAACGAGATGTGTTTCCTATTGCATGCTCTAAAAAAATAAATAGGGTAGGACCTAAAGTCGGTAGGCATTTTTTTTGAGCCAGATATTGTGAGATTCTATTTATCTCATAAACCCCATACAAGTTGATGATACAACTGAAATTTCTCTGTGATGTTGTCAGTTTTCCAAGATACAAGACCGCCCCAGTTAAATTACGCATTCCTGTTACAAATAATAGGACACTTTAAACCAGAATACCTTTGTTAAACATGCATTTTACTAATTAGTTGATTAGCATCGCATTGTTTACCTGAAAGAAAATCGTATGGCTTAACTAAATATGTTCCACTTTTGTTGTTTAATTTGATAATTATTTGCAAATAATACCAGTGCTCAGTGGATTACAGAAAATATATAATGGTGTTTTATTTCACTTCCATGATATAAGCTATATGATAAATCATTGTTCAGAAGAAATTGATTTTTTTTTAAAAATTCCATAAAAAGTTTTAGGGTCGGCCCTTTAAAAACAGAGTCGGTTGGGCCAACGGAAACATAGTTTTTTTTTTATTTGGCCTGACTTAAAATCAAATATAGGGCCATACGGCATGATTTGACGTCTAAGGGTGACCTTGAACTTGGAGCTACGTGCCTGGATTTTGCACGTGAAAATCCCTCTATAAATGTCAGAGTTATTGACCGGACACGAAATGTGTGACGGACGGAAGGACGGACGGACGGACTGTGCGATTGCTATATGCCCACCTTTCGGGGGCATAAAAACACACACCAACAGTGAACTTTTCCAAAAATATTTGAATTTAGTCTTCATATCTTGACAATTGAGGTTGCATTGCCTTTACTATTTACCACAATACATATATGTCCAATATGTCAACAGGTAACACAATGTTTACTAAATGTCAGAGTTATTGACCGGACTAGAACTGTGTGACGGACGGAAGGACGGACATACGGACGGACGGTGCGATTCCTATATGCCCACCCTTCGGGGGCATAAAAACACACACCAGCTGTTCAAAAAATATTTGAATTGAATGTTGTTTAACGGCTCATCAACACAGTATAGGTTATTTAGAGCCGCCCCAGAGAGAGGGGAAGGATACATAGGAATCCGGGAACCTGCCCTACTCTTATTATCGAATAGATTCCTATGGTTCGTTAACGTGCTCGGAGGATAGACCGATACACGGGACCGCCCGGTTTACGTCCCCATCCGACGGACGAGGCTAAAGTAAAGTGTCTTGCCCAAGAACACACCGACGGAACTCAGTGGCACCACGAAAGATTGAACCCGGGGCCTCCGGTTACAAATCCGCCGCGCTACCGACTGCGCCACGCCAGCCTCCGAATATTTGAATTTAGTCTTCATTTCTTGACAATTGAGGTTGCATTGCCTTTACTATTTACCACAATACAGACATGTCCAATATGTCAAAAGGTAACACAATGTTTACTAAATGCGTGCACTGAAAACATCTATAGGTCATTACAAGTAAGTTTCAATCCAAAATGTACAGTGAATACCCTAGCAATCGTCAAAAACGCGAAATAATTGCTTAAAGCAATCTGACCTTTCCGTTCGCATCTGAAATGTTCACTCTGACTTCACCTGTAAAACACATCTGACATTCCAGTTTGTTATTTTTATTTAAAATTGTATAACTCGGAAAGTTGTCATTATTTCAATGAGATACTTTGTACAGTTATACAGAAAGGATTGACGATCTTGACAAGCGTTTTAAATGGAATTACAATTGCGAATATCAGTTCGTTATTTGCGTTATCTGAACATTTCATTGTTTTTACAAATCTCTTTGGACATTTATACAGGGTGCTATACGCACTTACGTCGTTTTATTACCGGATTTTTAAAGTGAAAGCTTCCTCTGTCATTTCTTTTCAAACCTGCATAATCATTTTCCAAACATTTAAACATTTTAGCAAAATACGCAAACAGAAAGCAAAAATACTAACCCCACCATTCACTTCCAACAATTTCGCCAATCCTGACTTCTCTGCAACTGGCAGCCGTTTTACTGCAGCTGTTTGGGGGTGCTTGTTTTCAGCCAAAGTGTTTTTTTTTGGCTTTTCAGACAAAATACATCTCTTACCTAAATAAGTTGTATATCAGTGAAACAGACATTTTTTAGTGGTAAATAAAAAATACCTTACTTTTAAAATCGGTTGAGATATAAAAATTGCATGCGCGAAAGCTGTTTTTTTGAATGGGTCCATTTTCAATGCAAAAAAAAATGTGTTTCTTTTAGAATTTTTATTCAAAAATGGTTTCAAAATTGTTCGATATTAGTTAAAGTAATTACACCCTGAAAGTTTTTATATCAAAATATGAAGGATTACTGAAGTTATTTGAAATTTCTTATTTTTCTGCTGTCCCATCAGCAAGGAATTTACATAGGAAAAATACCCATCAAAAATCATTTTTGGCTGTAAAATATTTTATTTCTCAACCGATTTTCAAAAGTAAAGTAGTTTTAAATTACCACTTAAAATGCCAGTTTTTCTAATGATATATAACTGATTGTACGTATTATCTAAATTGCTCAAGTTTACTGCAGAAAAAACCTTTGGCTGAAACAAGCGCCCCAAACAATAGATACAGTCCAGACATAATTGCCAAGCCACTGAGAGTTTCTCCTCTTGGTACACTTAGAACAACACACACACTTCAGCTGACTATGTGAACTTTATGCCAACCTTTGCTAGAAAATAATGAGGATTATAGTCCTTCCGTGTTTCCTGTCTGTCCGTCCCATTGTGTGTCCGCTTCATAATTTAACATGCATGGAGGGATTTCAAAATAAACTTTTCACATTTACTCATCTCATCAAGATGATGTGAAGAACCCAACACCCATGTCAGTGTCTTCACGGTCTCTCCTGAAAGGTAGTCACCTCTTATATGTCCTATAGTAAGACCCAGTTTATGTCAGCTCCATAATTCTGGCATGCAAGGAGGGATTTCAAAATAACATTTCCTCATCTCATCAAGACCTCAGTGATGAAGGATGAAAAATAACCCGTTCTGCAGCCCTTAAGGCATAAGGCCTTTGCGAGGATGGATGAAACAATACATGTTCTGCAGCCCTTAAGCATAAGGCCTTTGCGAGGATGGATGAAAACATACCCGTTTCTGCAGCCCTTAAGCATAAGGCCTTTGCGAGGATGGATGAAACATACCTGTTCTGCAGCCCTTAAGCATAAGGCCCTTTGCGAGGATGGATGAAACATACCCGTTTCTGCAGCCCTTAAGCATAAGGCCTTTGCGAGGGATGGATGAAACATACATGTTCTGCAGCCCTTAAGCATAAGGCCTTTTGCGAGGATGGATGAAAACATACCCGTTTCTGCAAGCCCTTAAGCATAAGGCCTTTGCGAGATTGGATGAAACATACCCGTTTCTGCAGCCCTTAAGCATAAGGCCTTTGCGAGGATGGATGAAACATATCCGTTTCTGCAGCCCTTAAGCATAAGGCCTTTGCGAGGATGGATGCCAACATACATGTTCTGCAGCTTTAAAATGGCAAATATTTAGAGATGAAGGATGAAAATTCGATTCAGAAGCGCTAAAGCACAAGGCCTTGAAGATGAAGGATGTAAAATTCGGTTTCTGAAATCTCTAAAGCACAAGGCTTATGAAGGATGGAAATTCCGTTTCTGAAGCTCTAAAGCACAAGGCCTTGAAGATAAAGCACAAGGCCTAGGAAGGATGCAAATTCGGTTCTTGAAGCCCTAAAGCACAAGGCCTTGAAGATGAAGGATGTAAAATTCGGTTCTGAAGCTCTAAAGCACAAGGCCTTGAAAAGGAAGGATGCAAATTCGGTTCTGAATCTCTAAAAGCACAAGGCCTATGAAGGATGAAAATTCTGCTTCTGAAGCTCTAAAGCACAAGGCCTTGAAGATGAAAAATTCCGCTCTGAAGCTCTAAAAGCAACAAGGCCTTGAAGATGAAGGATGCAAATTCGGTTCTGAATCTCTAAATCACAAGGCCTATGAAGGATGAAAATTCCGCCTCTGAAAGCTCTAAAGCACAAGGGCCTTGAAGATGAAGGATTGCAAATTCGGTTCTGAAATCTCTAAAGCACAAGGCCTATGAAGGATGAAAAATTTCCGTTCTGAATCTCTAAAGCACAAGGCCTATGAAGGATGCAGATTCGGTTCTGAAGCTCTAAAGCACAAGGCCTTGAAGATGAAAAGATGAAATATAATCCATTCTGCAGCTCTAAAGCACAATATATTAATGAAAAAGGATGAAATAAAACATGTTCTGCAGCTCTAAATCGCAATGCTTTAAAGATGAAGGATGAAAGATACCCATTCTGCAGCTCTTATTTAACATCTCACACCACAAATTTAATTTTCCATTGTAATGTTTTTTCGTTCTTGGCATTGAGATAAACTTAATTTTACAACATGTCTTTAGGCTTTTTATTCTTCATTGATCCAATATCTGCAATTTATAACACAATGAACAAAATATTTACCAGGTTGAAAAACTGTAGTTACATGTTTTGCGAAGGCACCTACCAAAAATTTAGCGTAATTATATGACAAAAAAATACAAACCCTGATTTAGGACCCATGATGTCTAAAATGAATTAGCTAGCAATCATATACCAACATCAACTTTTTTGTGATCTCTTCCTAAAAATGCTGTATATTTAGCACCTGGTAAAAGATAACTTATCGTTTTTCGGAAAGTCATGTAAAAAGTAGAAAAGAAGAATTATTTTTTGTGTCCTCCCTCCTTCATCTCATTCTGTAGGGCACAATTATTCAAGGGCAGTTACCAGTAATAGTGTTGTGAGCCATGAAGGCCATTCTTTCTTAATACTTCCCTTGACCGATTATTGACTCGATTTGCACACTTATTATGTTAAAAAGCATTTCTTGGGTTTGAGGTAAACTTTGGACCTTTGACCTTCTAACATAAAAAAGTTTTCATGTTCAGAAGGGCTCGTGGACCGTGACTTCCAAAACAAAAAACGTTCTTCCTTTCAATAACAGCAATGCACAGCCACTTATGAAAGTTTTAGTTATTCAGCAAAATTTGGATTTCCATATAAGAGCATGGTGGACCTGACCTTTGACCTACTGATCTCCAAAACTATAGTAACATCTCATTTCATTGAGTGGTGGGTCAGGGCTCAAATTTAAGGCTGGCATACTGGCAAAATGCAAGTGACATTTTCAGAATGCTAGCAAACTTTTTCAAGTACTGGCAAAAATGTGGCAAGTGCATCAAAATACCTTACGTGTCTAATTTAGAATACCATGTCTGTTTTTTTTTTAGCTCTTATGTAATCACCCCGGCGTCGGCCTCGGCGTCCCCACATCAAGGTTTGCGTGTTAGCTGTGTTTTACAAGTATATGTCCTCTTACATTTCTTATCCTAGCGCAACGGAATTTGGCCATGGGCCTTTCTTATTGAATTATCTTAAGGGCTGCGTAAGTAATTTTTGGTTCCTTTAACCCATGGGCTCACATGGAACCTAAATTATGAAAGCCCTTATTTCACATCAAAGTTTGCGGTTAAGCTGTGTTTACAAGTCTATATCTCTTACATTTTTTTGTCCTAGCTCAACTAAATTTGGGAATTGGGTTTCCTTAAAGTATGTCGTAAAGGGTTGCGTAAATTTATGGGCTCCATGGCAACCCAAATTTGGCGATGGCCCATAAAATGTGGCAATAAAGGCAGATCAAGGTTTGTGTGTAAGCTGTTTTATATATCTACAATTTTTGGTCTATAATTTTTTGGTTTTGGGATTTCTTATAGCATAATGCATCTTATTCATACTTCAATCCATACCCCCACCCCATCATCTCCACCACCCGAATGTTTTTTGTGTGTGTTTTTTTTTACCATAATTATGTCTGTTGTTTTGTTTAACCAAATCTACACCTTGTCTGTTGTTTTTGTTTTATCAAAATCTTACACTGATTTATCGATGATGCGCCTCCGCCCGCACCCCGACACCTCCCATCCCCCAACCCATTTTCCCCCCTACCATCACCACCACTCGAATGTGTTTGTTTTTACTTGTCTCTATGCTGTTTTATCAATTTATTTCGTATGTTTTTGCCGCTACCCCCAAACCCACCCCATCATCCCCACCACCGAATTATTTTTTATTATTTTTATTTGTTTTTACATATCTCTGTGTTTTTGTTTTATCAATTTATCAATATGTTTCGCCCCCCACCCGAGTTTTCTATACCCGTTCCCTCCCCCCAACCACACCCCAACATTGTTTTAGCCTTGTTTTCTGATGGTATATACTGGCTATATAATTTTATTACTCTGAAAAATCGAATAGTCGAGCTGCGCTGTTCTCCGACAGCTCTTTTTTTTTTTAAAAATCAATGGTGTTTTTAATATGTTTTAAGTTTTCATGATTAGGTCTTTGTATTTGTATGATACATATGGAATCTAGCATGCTTGCTAATGAATGAATCATCTTGTGCTTTTTACTTATTTGTTACATATTTTGTACTTACACACACACACACACACACAACCGTAGAAAATTGCAAGTAACTTTTTTCGTTTTGCCCAGTTACAAAAAAATGCTACTGGCGAAATGTTTGCCAGTCCAAATTGTCCGCTAAATTTGAGCCCTGTGGGTATTTATGGTTTTACAGGGATCAAATTTTAATATATTTAGCCACTTGATAAAAAAAGCAAGTGCGAAGGTTTTCTACTTGCTATTTTTAATGAAGGTACTTGCAAATAATAATTTTGAAACCTCTATTGACTTTTAGAAGAATTGCTACTAGTATATAATAAAACTAGAACGAATTCGACGGCGGCCGCCATCGCAAAATACTCACGTTTACTTCACACAGGTCAATTTCCCTTTAAAGGGACCATATCCGTAACTTTTAGCCTATAAAAACACAAACTAATTTCGTTTGATAAACATAGCACACCAACCATTATTGAAATAGTTTACTAAATAAAACCAGATTGTTTGACGGAATTCAATAGCGGTACCAAAAAAGAAAATACCGCTTCGTGGGGTTGAAACTCGTAAACCCACACTAAAATTATACTCCGAGTTTTAAATAATAAACCTTTGACATGCTGTGTATCTCTTTTCATAGACGACTATTATACCAATTTTATGTGCAAAAGTATGAACAAATTATTAGTGAATTTGATGTCCCTTCCTCCAGGGCACAACCGATGACGTAGGAGGAAACAAATGTATACAGAGTAATCACATCTTCATAAATGTTTCATTTGAGACATAAATTATAAAAACAAAATAAATATATTATATTTTATCTTCCTCCCCCCCCCCCCCAACCACACACAAACCCCCACTTCCCCCCCCCCCCCCCAAAACCCACCCTGGGCCCCCGGGCAGGACGTCCTGAGTTCGAAATAATATAATCGTTTGATTATGTTGTTTATCTTTCATAAACGATTATATATACCAAGTTTATGTGCAAAAATATGGGAAAAATGACAGTGTAATTGAATTTTTTAGTGTATTTGACCTTTTGACCCCTGGGCTCGGAGCCAAAAAATAAATTTGCTCTTGCACGCCGTCATCATATGGTGAAGTCATATTCTAAGTTTTGGTTTGAATTCCGTTCAGCGGTTTAGGAGGAGATGCGGTAAACGGACGGACGGACAGACGAACAAACGGACAAACGGAGGC
>JAWPHD010013699.1:0-66394 GCA_037043455.1 Cyrtodaria siliqua | reverse complement strand
GTGGTTTTATCCTGTTACACTTGTAATTTGATGTTTTATTCAGTTACACTTGTAATTTGGTGTTTTATTCAGTTAGACCTGTAATTTGGTGTTTTATCCTGTTGCAGTTGTATTTGGTGTGTTTTATCCTGTTACACTTGTAATTTGGTGTTTTATCCTGTTGCAGTTGAATCTGGGGTGTTTCCTCCTGTTACACTTGTAATTTGGTGTTTTATCCTGTTACATTTGTAATTTGGTGTTTTATCCTGTTACATTTGTAATGGTGTTTTATCCTGTTGCACCTGTAATTTGGTGTTTTTTATCCTGTTACACATGTAATTTGGTGTTTTATCCTGTTACACATGTAATTTGGTGTTTTATCATGTTACACTTGTAATTTGGTGTTTTATCATGTTACACTTGTAATTTGGTGTTTTATCCTGTTACATTTGTAATGGTGTTTTATCCTGTTGCACCTGTAATTTGGTGTTTTTTATCCTGTTACACATGTAATTTGGTGTTTTATCCTGTTACACATGTAATTTGGTGTTTTATCATGTTACACTTGTAATTTGGTGTTTTATCATGTTACACTTGTAATTTGGTGTTTTATTCTGTTACACTTGTAATTTGGTGTATTTTAGTGTATTTTATCCTGTTACACCTGTACTTTGGTGTTTTATTCTGTTACACTTGTAATTTGGTGTTTTATTCTGTTACACTTGTAATTTGGTGTTTTATCATGTTACACTTGTAATTTGGTGTTTTATTCTGTTACACTTGTAATTTGGTGTATTTTAGTGTATGTTATCCTGTTACACCTGTACTTTGGTGTTTTATTCTGTTACACTTGTAATTTGGTGTTTTATTCTGTTACACTTGTAATTTGGTGTTTTATCATGTTACACTTGTAATTTGGTGTTTTATTCTGTTACACTTGTAATTTGGTGTATTTTAGTGTATGTTATCCTGTTACACCTGTAATTTGGTGTTTTATCCTATTGCAGTTGTATTTGGTGTGTTTTATCCTGTTACACTTGTAATTTGGTGTTTTATCCTGTTGCAGTTGTATCTGGGGTGTTTCCTCCTGTTACACTTGTAATTTGGTGTTTTATCCTGTTACATTTGTAATTTGGTGTTTTATCCTGTTACATTTGTAATGGTGTTTTATCCTGTTGCACCTGTAATTTGGTGTTTTTTATCCTGTTACACATGTAATTTGGTGTTTTATCCTGTTACACATGTAATTTGGTGTTTTATCATGTTACACTTGTAATTTGGTGTTTTATCATGTTACACTTGTAATTTGGTGTTTTATCCTGTTACATTTGTAATGGTGTTTTATCCTGTTGCACCTGTAATTTGGTGTTTTTTATCCTGTTACACATGTAATTTGGTGTTTTATCCTGTTACACATGTAATTTGGTGTTTTATCATGTTACACTTGTAATTTGGTGTTTTATCATGTTACACTTGTAATTTGGTGTTTTATCCTGTTACATTTGTAATGGTGTTTTATCCTGTTGCACCTGTAATTTGGTGTTTTTTATCCTGTTACACATGTAATTTGGTGTTTTATCCTGTTACACATGTAATTTGGTGTTTTATCATGTTACACTTGTAATTTGGTGTTTTATCATGTTACACTTGTAATTTGGTGTTTTATTCTGTTACACTTGTAATTTGGTGTATTTTAGTGTATTTTATCCTGTTACACCTGTACTTTGGTGTTTTATTCTGTTACACTTGTAATTTGGTGTTTTATTCTGTTACACTTGTAATTTGGTGTTTTATCATGTTACACTTGTAATTTGGTGTTTTATTCTGTTACACTTGTAATTTGGTGTTTTATCATGTTACACTTGTAATTTGGTGTTTTATTCTGTTACACTTGTAATTTGGTGTTTTATCATGTTACACTTGTAATTTGGTGTTTTATTCTGTTACACTTGTAATTTGGTGTATTTTAGTGTATGTTATCCTGTTACACCTGTACTTTGGTGTTTTATTCTGTTACACTTGTAATTTGGTGTTTTATTCTGTTACACTTGTAATTTGGTGTATTTTAGTGTATTTTATCCTGTTACACCTGTACTTTGGTGTTTTATTCTGTTACACTTGTAATTTGGTGTTTTATTCTGTTACACTTG
This sequence comes from Cyrtodaria siliqua, assembly GCA_037043455.1. Classification (NCBI taxonomy): domain Eukaryota; kingdom Metazoa; phylum Mollusca; class Bivalvia; order Adapedonta; family Hiatellidae; genus Cyrtodaria; species Cyrtodaria siliqua. The sequence goes on along the minus strand of JAWPHD010013699.1, from coordinate 64,265 downwards.
TAATTTGGTGTTTTATCATGTTACACTTGTAATTTGGTGTTTTATTCTGTTACACTTGTAATTTGGTGTATTTTAGTGTATGTTATCCTGTTACACCTGTACTTTGGTGTTTTATTCTGTTACACTTGTAATTTGGTGTTTTATTCTGTTACACTTGTAATTTGGTGTTTTATCATGTTACACTTGTAATTTGGTGTTTTATTCTGTTACACTTGTAATTTGGTGTATTTTAGTGTATGTTATCCTGTTACACCTGTAATTTGGTGTTTTATCCTATTGCAGTTGTATTTAGTGTGTTTCATACTGTTACACTTGTAATTTGGTGTTTTATTCCGTTACAGTTGTAATTTGGTGTTTTATCATGTTGCAGTTGTAATTTGGTGTGTTTCATACTGTTACACTTGTAATTTGGTGTTTTATTCTGTTACACTTGTAATTTGGTGTTTTATCCTGTTGCAGTTGTTATTTGGTGTGTTTCATCCTGTTACACTTGTAATTTGGTGTTTTATTCTGTTACACTTGTAATTTGGTGTTTTATCCTGTTGCAGTTGTAATTTGGTGTGTTTCATCCTGTTACACTTGTAATTTGATGTATTTTATCCTGTTACAGTTGTAATTTGGTGTGTTTCATACTGTTACACTTGTAATTTGGTGTTTTATTCTGTTACACTTGTAATTTGGTGTTTTATCCTGTTGCAGTTGTAATTTGTTGTGTTTCATCCTATTACACTTGTAATTTGATGTGTTTTATCCTGTTACACATGTAATATATTGTGTTTTATCCTGTTATAGGGTTCTGGAACAATGGTTGCCCAACGCCCCGGGCAAGTGGATTTTAGGTGCGGGCAAGTGCCTTCGCAAATCTGGTTGCCCGCCACTTGCCCGACTGGACGTTGCCATTCCAGACCAAATCAAGTGGAAAACTAGCCATTTCAGAATTTGATAACTGAATAAAACTGGCCGCCGTTTTTTGCCGCTAGCGATTGTTAATAAGATCAAACAACTTTCAGTACAATCAACATTCTCGCCACAGGCAGATTAATTTGTGGCATTATTTCAATAAACAACTAATTAACCCACACGCGCATTTCACACCGTTTGAAAACAACACCATATCACAATTTATCATGACACGACCGTCAGACGCACCATCGTCCAATGAAATCGTGGCAGTCATGTTCGTGACCTTCCAATTATAAACAAAGCTACTAGCAGAAATAGTTTCCAAATAATCTCATTTGGACCTTCCATCAATCAAATACAGAAAACCTTTTCTTAATTTGAAAATTTAATGTGTCAAAATAATGATTGACAGATCCACGTGACATCATGTTTTTGTTTAGATAATCTAGCCAAAGATTTTTTCGTGACGAAAATTCGTTTTTCTTTTACTCGAAGCAATCGTTTATCAATGCGATTTTATGAGCTATTTGGTGTTTTTCATTGATATAGTCTGTAATTTAACGTATATGGAAGTGCATACTACACAAATAAGTTTCATAAATTAGCGATATGCGCATGTCATGGGTTTTCGCAGTTTCAAAACAATCACGGAACCTTTTTCTCAAGTTCTGAACTTTCGCTTTTGATAAATAAGGTAACTGCTACTACTTCTTAAACAATTCCTAGGAAAAACCCTATTCATGCCTCTTGCTTTCATCTAATTCCCTTACATTACAAAGGCGTAGGAACCTTACCATGGTTACAGATATTGGGGGCCAAGTGAATATTTTTAATAACGTTTTTGTCTGCGTGTGTGCGTGCGGTCCAAATTATGCGGAATCCATCGCTGGGCAAGCGGATTTTCAAAATATTTCCAGAACTCTGTGTTACACTTGTAAGTTGGTGTTTTATCCTGTTGCAGTTGTATTTGGTTTGTTTTATCATGTTACACTTGTGATTTGGTGTGTTCTACCCTGTTACAATAAGAATGGCTATTGCATTTAGCAATATGCCTCTATTTATTTTGCAGATTTAATTTAATTATTTGCAAGCATGAGGACGAGTGCGAACGCCATCAAGGGCGAATGCACGAAAATGTGACGTCACGGCTGCTGTCACATGACTTCTCCCTCTTCCGTTTTTCTCGGCAATATAGAAGCAGGAAAAAATATTATTTTTATAAAAATCGATAAACATCTTTGAAATTAGCCACCATGTCTGGAAGAGGAAAGCCTAGGCAGGATGCAAAACAGATCAAGCGTCGAGCGAAGCTGCAGGAACCGGCGGTTACACCAAAACGTGATCGGAAGCGAAACAATTAAGGAGAAACCAGCGATTTCGTCCGACGACGATGAATATTCCGTCCGACGACGAGGAATCTGACGAGATGGAAGAGCGACTCCAAATCCGGGATCCGGAAGACGGAGGGGCATAAAGGTAAACACGGTTTGTTGATTTCGAGGGTCTTTTTCGGTCTTAGGCCCAATCGACCCAGCTCTGTTAAAACAAACTGCAAAGAGCGTTTGCCATTTTTTGGCCTGCAGACGCTACGATGTGGTGGGGACGACATAAATATACATGTCCCGCAGTCTATTAAAAAATAAATCTGTTCTAACGGTTACGTTAATTTGTGTTTATTGTTGAAAGGGGCTGTTGAACTAGACAATTTATGTTCCGGGGCACTGTTCAGAATAAGTGAGTTGGATTGAGATGTAACCTGCTGCTAACCAACCAATGTCTAGCTTGGCCTCCCGCATCCTGAAACACTTGAACGACTGGGCAGTACCATGGTACGAAATATGACACAAGAAATAAAATTATTGGATGCCGTTACATATTTTATTAAAGGGGTGTCGTGGGTGAGATATTTTTTCCTGCTTCTATATTGCCGAGAAAAACGGAAGAGGGAGAAGTCATGTGACAGCAGCTGTGACGTCACATTTTCGTGCATTCGCCCTTGATGGCGTTCGCACTCGCCCTCATGCTTGCCAAATTATTAAATTAAATCTGCAAAAATAAATAGAGGCATATTGCTAAATGCAATAGCCATTCTTATTTTATGACAGGCTTAATATTATAAACCTCATCTCCCTTGTTATTTGCTTAATATTCACTTTGTTATTCAGGCCTAACAGGGAAAGAATAAAATTGGAGATTATACACAGTTTCATGTTTTTATTTTATGAACCATGATAAAATTAATATGAATGGAGAAATATGGCCGCAACTAATATCTCGCTAGGTTTAGTTACCATAGTTGAGATAGGACAATTTCATACAACAAAAGATCGAATGTCTTGTACGCTGTAAACCACTGCAATAGTTTCGCTGAAACTATTTAAACTCAATAAACAAGATAAAGTTGCCGCACTCTGCAATAGTTTCGCTGAAACTATTTAAACTCAATAAACACGATAAATTTTGCCGCACTGCACTCGCCTCACTGCTCAATGCGAGTTAGCCTATTAATGCTCAATTGTGAACTCTGATGCCAGCCAGGGGGTACGCGGGAGATGCACAGTATAAAGCAACGAGCAAGCTCCCTGACCCCTGTTATATATGCAATAAACATTTGCCTAGTAGAGCTTATGGAATTTATGGCAGCCAGGTGTTACGCGGGATAAGCACCCTGACCCCTGTTATATACCTACTACCGCTTAATTGTGTACTATATGCCAGCCAGGGGGTACACGGGAGTTGCACACTATAAAGCTACGGACAACCACCCTGACCCCTGCCTGACATTGTACTTTATGTAGATATTCAAAGTCTATATGAACCACCTCCCGCACTCTGGTAAGTCATGATCAGGGGAGACAATCCATTTAGAGTTTTGCTAAAATAATTAACTAGTTATCATTCCTGATTGTCTTGGAATCATTTGTCTAGGTTATACCATATTTCAAATAATTCCCTAATTAAAACAAGACATTCGATCCGAGCTGCAGAATTTCCGCCACAGAAAATATATAATTTTCCCCCCAAATTCTCAGTACTTGATTAAGCTAAGGACCATCAAGAATTTCTTAAGAGCACTGCACAGCTAATACAGCATCCAAATGGCATACATTTGTCAAAATAAAAACATTCCTCGAACTTAAAACCCAACTGATCAAAATCAGCTGGAGACAAATCTAAATGCAGACTTTTAAGGCGGTAGCCCTATTGGCAACCCTTTTGGGTTTGTGATGTCGTTTGCATTTTTTATTACTTTTGCCTTCTCGTTTGTTTGTTTTTGTGTTTTGTGGTTGACGGTCGTCATTGAATGCTACTTTCCCTGTCCGATTTTTATATATATATATTTTTTTTTTTATTTTTTTTTTGTGTATATCAGATTTACCCAACAGACATCTTGTACCACAGCTACTGCTTCACCGAAATTAGTGTAGCATAAATTCTGGTCAATAAAGTCATTAAGTGAATAATCCTCAGGATATGAAAGATGATGCATCAAACAATACGCATTTGGTTCCTTTTTAGGAACAAGACCTATGGGCAATACAGTAAAGTTGGTATAGGTCTATTTGCATATGGGCCAGACATTATGCCTTCAGTCAGCTCTTTATCAAATTTTTGTCATACGTCTGGGCGCAACTTTGCTGATTTTTAATTATTTGCTTATGTTGCAGCTCTGGGACTAGTATAATTTAAGCTAAACCCATTTAATATAATAGGTGCGTCTGTATGATTATAAGACGCTATCTGTTTTTCAAGGTTTTCAATACTGATCGGCTGCCAGATTAAATTCCCCCATATGACTACCTGCGGCTAAATCGTCTGTCTGACCCATTTGATCCATATCCACGCAAGTTTCGAAAAGAGCCAGACCCCTGGACTGATTAAATGCACCAATCACTGGCCCTTCCCGACCAAGTGAACTGATCAAGAGCTTTTTGACATGGGCAATCAGACTTCCCATGTGTCGAAGAATACTGTGCAATTATGCCAGTATTTTCAGAGGCCAGCTACAATAACCTATATTAAATAAATTGCACTTTTTTATCGGATTTGACAAACTATCTCTGCCATAGTTGCAACGCCAACCAAACGTACTAATTAGCCTGAAGCAATGATTTTTTTTTTGCAATACATTTATAAAATTGGCCAATACTTTGAGGAATATATTTGAAACTCTAAACCATTTAGCTCTTTGAAAATAACTTTAAAACTCTATTTTTGATGATTTGACAATTGACTATATATATGCGAGTTTATTTTTTTATTTTTCATTTTTTATGCCAGAAACATGTAAATACAAATAATTTCATTTTAATCTTCAAAAACAAGAAATCTTAAATCATAATTACCTACTCGATATCCTTTATTAGTATTTAAGTGTCTTTGCAGGTTAACTGAACATTGCTAATTATATTATATAAGTGGAAGTTAACTATGTTTTGGTAACACTGAATTACTATTAGTACCAGTTTCAACGAATGTTATCCATTGTTAAGGCAGTGTATAGTATCGGAACTCATAAGGCTGATCAAGTGACACTACAAGTCAATGTAAACCTTGCATTTAGGTTATAAAAGGTTTATGCAGTCTTTAAAATGTATAAATTTGTATTGCGACTTATTTTTATTCCATATATAATTGATATAATACGTATAACATGCCAGCCAGAATTGATATCTAAAAACAACAATGCTTGTTCAATGATTTCAACATTTAAAAGCATGGTAAATGAAGCAAAAATTAAAATAGACACTACTATACGACATGTTTTCTTCCTATATAAAGTTTCCACTAAGTTTAATTATTTTAAATTTAATTAATTTATCAAATTTCATTGATTTCAAGTCTTTGAAAACATCAATTTCAACAATGTTACAACCTTTTCAATATATATAATTTTTATTATTTTTTATTTGTTATTTTTGTTATAGAGCTTGGTTTCATAATAAAATAAAAGCAATAATTCTAAGAACTGTTATCATTCATGTTTTTTGCGAGATGTTAGTTGCGGCCATATTTCTCCATTCATATTAATTTTATCATGGTTCATAAAACAAGAGGCCCAAGAGGGCCTGTGGACGCTCTACTGGCTCTAGATAAAGTTTATGTATAGGGGCCATAACTCTTTCAAATATTGTTCAACCAGAACATGGTGATGACATACGCAACTAGACTTGGTACTGATTGTCCCTGACAAGATTCGTTGAAATCCAGCCAGAGGTTCAGGAGAACGAGTCTGTACAAAGTTAGTGTATTAAAACCTTTAAGGGGTCATAACTCTGCCAAAATTCATTCAACCACAACACGGCAATGACAGGTGCAACTAGGCTTGGTACTGATCATCCCCATCAAGATTCGTTGAAATCCAGCAAGGAGTTCAGAAGAGACTAATCTGGACAATGTTTGGCTATTAAAACTTTTAAAGGGCCATAACTCTGCCAAAAATAGTTCAACACGAATATGGCGATGACATGCACAACTAGGCTTGATACTGATCATCCTTGCCAAGTTTCGTTAAAATCCAGTCAGGGGTTCAGGAGAACTAGCCCGGAAAATGTTTGTGTATCAAAAAACTTTAAAGGGCCATAACTCCATTAAAAATCTGTTAACCGGAATGCCACGATGATATTCACAACTATGCTTGCTGCTGATCACCCCTGTAAAGTTTCGTTGAAATGTGGGGAGGCGTTCAGGAGAACTAGTCCAGACAAAGTTTGTGTATTAAAACCTTTAAAGAGCCATAACTCTGCCAAAAATCATTCAACCGGAACACGGCAATGATTTGCATAACTAGACCTGATACTGATCATCCTTGTCAAGTTTCGTTAAAATCCAGTCAGGGGTTCAGGAGAACTAGTCCAGACAAAGTTTGTGTATTAAAACCTTTAAAGGGACATAACTCCGTCAAAATCATCCAACCGGAACACGGTGACGATATGTACAACTAGGCTTGGTACTGATCATCCTTGAAAAGTTTCACTGAAATCAGGCCAAATGAAGGCCCTTTCTTCTTAATGAGGCCAAAACATAGCATATTTCAGAAAATCAAGGGCCATAACTCTGGTGTAAATGGTCCAATCTGGCTGGTTTTGATTTTATTTTTGAGCTTTCATTGATAGTAACAATCTGGTAAAGTTTGGTAAAGATTGGATGAAAAATGAAGGCCCTATCATAGTATTAACGATGGCAAAATATAGCATATTTAACTAAATCAAGGGCCATAACTCCGCTGTTACTGGTCCGATTGGTTGCTTTTCAAACTTGTCCGAGCTTTCATTTATATTAACAATCTGGTAAATTTTGGTAAAGATCTGAAGAAAAATGAAGGCCCTATCGTAATATAGCATTTTTAACTAAATCAAGGGCCATAACTCCGCTGTTGCTGGTCAGATCTGGCTGGTTTTTTAACTTATCCGAGCTTTCAATGATATTAACAAGATGGTAAAGTTTGGTAAAGATCGGATGAAAAATGAAGGCCCTATCGTCTTAACGAGGCAAAATATAGAATTTTTAACTAAATCAAGGGCTATAACTCTGCTGTTGCTGGTCCGAACTGGCTGGTTTTCAAACTTGCCCAAGCTTTCATTGATAGTAACAATCTGGTACAGTTTGGTAAAGATTGGATGAAAGATGAAGGCCCTATCGTCTTAACAAGGCAAAATATAGCATTTTTAACTAAACCAAGGGCTATAACTCCGCTGTTATTGGTCCGATCTGGCTGGTTTTTGAACTTGTCCAAGCTTTCATTGATATTAACAATCTGATACAGTTTGGTAAAGATCGGATGAAAAATGAAGGCCCTATCTTCTTAAAGAGGCAACCCATAGCATTTTTAACTAAATCAAGGGCCATAACTCCGCTGTTACTGGTTCGATATGGCTGGTTGTCGAACTTGACCGAGCTTTCATTGATATTAACAATCTGGTAAAGTTTGGTAAAGATCGGATGAACAATGAAGTCCCTGTCGTCTTAACGAGGCAAAATATAGCATTTTTAACTAAATCAAGGGCCATAACTCCATTGTTACTAGTCCGATATGGCTGGTTTTCGAACTTGTTTGAGCTTTCAACGACAATAACAATCTGATAAAGTTTGGTAAAGATCGGATGAACAATGAAGCCCCTATCGTCTTAACGAGGCAAAATATTGCATTTTTAACTAAATCAAGGGCCATAACTCCGCTGTTACTAGTCCGATATGGCTGGTTTTCGAACTTGTCCGAGCTTTCATTGATATTAACCATAAGGTAAAGTTTGGTAAAGATAGGATGAAAAATGAAGGCCCTATCGTCTTAACGAGGCAAAATAAAGAATTTTTAACTCAATCAAGGGCCATAACTCCGCCGATACTGGTCCGATCTGGCTGGTTTTCGAACTTGTCCGAGCCTTCATTGATAGTAACAATCTGAAAAAGTTTGGTAAAGATCGAGTGAAACATGAAGGCCCGATTGTCTTAACGAGGCACAATTTAGCATTTTTAACTAAATCAAGGGCCATAACTCCGCCGATACTGGTCCGATCTGGCTGGTTTTCGAACTTATCCGAGCTTTCATTGATACTAACAATCTGTTAAAGTTTGGTAAAGGTCGGATGAAAAATGAAGGCCCTATCGTCTTAACGAGGTAAAAGTTAACGGACGGACGACGGAAGACGGACAACACACCATCCCATAAGCTCTGCTGGCCCCTGGCCAGTAGAGCTAATAATAACATGAAACTGTGTATAATCTCCAATTTTATTCTTTCCCTGTTAGGCCTGAATAACAAAGTGGATATTAAGCAAATAACAAGGGAGATGAGGTTTATAATATGAGGTCTGTCATAAAATAAAAGACCAGCTGCAAATTGATAGATTTAAATATGATTATCAGATATGGGAATGTAGATAATCTTTATTATTAAAATTAGCAATTTTCTGCGTTCTACCCTGTTACTTGTAATTTGGTGTGTTCTATCCCGTTACACTTGTAATTTGGTGAGTTCTAACCTGTTAAACTGGTAATTGTGTATGTTCTACCTTGTTACATTTGTAATTGTATGTATTCTACCCTGATACACGTGTTATTGTGTGGGTTCTACCTTGTTATATATGTAATTGTGTGTGTTCTATGCTGTTACACTTGTGATTTGGTGTGTTCTACCCTGGTACATCTATTATTTGGTGTGTTCTACATTGTTACACTTGTGATTTGGTGTGTTCTACTCTGGTACATCTGTTATTTGGTGCAATCTACACTGTTACATTGTGATTTGGTGTGTTCTACCCTGGTACATCTGTTATTTGGTGTGTTCTACCATGTTACACTTGTGACTTGGTGTGTTCTACCCTGGTACATCTGTTATTTGGTGCGTTCTACACTCTTACGCTTGTGATTTGGTGTGATTTACCCGGATACATCTGTTATTTGGTGTGTTCTACACTGTTACACTTGTGATTTGGTGTGTTCTACGCTGTTTACTTGTGATTTGGTGTGTTCTATTCTGGTACCTGGGTATATCAGTTATTTGGTGTGTTCTATGCTGTTCACTTGTGATTTTGTGTGTTCTACCCTGGTACATCTGTTATTTGGTGTGTTCTACCCTGGTACATCTGTTATTTGGTGTGTTCTACTCTGGTAAATGTTATTTGGTGTGTTCTACGCTGTTACATCTGTTATTTGGTGTGTTTTATGCTGTTACACTTGCAGCGTTATTTGGTGTGTTCTACTTGTGATTTGGTGTGTTCTACCCTGGTACATCTGTTATTTGGTGTGTTCTACCCTGGTACATCTGTTATTTGGTGTGTTCTACTCTGTTACATCTGTTATTTGGTGTGTTCTACTCAGTTATATTTGTGATTTGGTGTGTTCTACCCTGATACGTCTGTTATTTGGTGTGTTCTAACCTGTTACATTAGTAACTTGGTAGTGTAACTTTGCCATTATTTGGCGGGCTAGTGCCTTTAACAAGAAACTAAATGGAGCATACATACAGAATGCTTGCATTCTGTATGTGCACATACAGAATGCTTACATACAGAATGCTTGCATTCTGTATGTGCAAGCATTCTGTATGTGTGAAGGTTCTAGATCCATTCTGTGTAATTGTATCTTGACGTAATTTGAGGGTGTGTCCGAAATGTCCATTCCTGTCGTAGCTGTGGGTGTGTACGAAATGTCCATTCCTGCCGTAGCTGTGGGTGTGTCCGAAATGTCCATTCCTGTCGTAGCTGTGGGTGTGTCCGAAATGTCCATTTCTGTCGTAGCTGTAGAGCCTTTTTATGTTGGTGTGCCTCAAAACAATCTTTAAATCCAGTACATACAGGAATATCTGCCAGGCAAGATGCGTTGTTTATTTAACAATATGGAAACTTACGCTCATTAGCATCGGTTTATTTTCCACCATTTTGCCAAACGTTGTTCGAGCCTCCGGTGACCAGCTTCCACCCTGTAAAGAAGACCAAGATAATTGTTTATCACAAGCAGACGTCGATCAAAAATACAATGTAATGATCACATACAATAAATAATAAAGATAACATTATATAGAGATTATTTAACTGCTTGGATAGATTATAGGGAAATCCTTCACGAGATGGTAGACTTGTTGGTCGAAAGAACAACTGAGTATTGAATACATGTAGTTTAAAATCACTTCTTTTAACAACTGATGCATTTTTTGACCAACAAGTTGCTAGTAACCCAATGTATAATTTAATTGGGTATTATTTCATGATAAAATTCTCCACCCACACCCGACAACACATCGCGCCACCCATCCTCCTCCTAAACAATGCTTTAAGACTGCAGGTGTATACATATATTATACAATTATAAAAATACAACTTTAACAACAAACCTTATCTTTCGGTACAATATTGAAGAGACAACATTCGATAGCAAACTCTGGAAGTTTCATGAACTTGGCCTGCATATTCCTCAATCTTAAACATGATACAAACATGATACAGTGTTTACTGGCAATCGTGTGTAAATAACAAACAAGAGCTGCCGGAGAACAGCGCAGCTCGACTATTCGATTTTTCAGAGAATAATAAATTTATAGCTCGTATATACCATCAGAAAACAAGGCAACAACAATGTGGAGTGGGGTTGGAAGACCAACATAACTATGTGTAAGAACTGACCAAAACTACACAGAAATATGTAAAAAAATAAATAAAAATAAAAAATTCCGAGTTTTGAGTGGGGTGCGGGATGGGGGTGGGAGAGAGGCGGGGGTGGTTGGTGGGGGTGGTGAGGGCAACATATATGTGTAAGAAGCTATGTAAGAATTCACCAAAAAACACAGAAATATGTAAAAAAAATAAAAAAATAATAATAATAATTCTGGTTTCGAGTGGGGGGGGGGGGGGGGGGGGGGGGGGGGGGGGGGGGACTTATCCAACCCTTTACAACATACTATAAGGAAACCAATTCCAAAAAAATACCTGTAAACATAGTTTACACGCAAATTTGATGTGAAACAGACATATTTTAAGGGCTATCAGAATTTGGGTTCCATGGGAGCCCAAGGGTGACAGGAACCAAAATTACTTAAGCAGCCCTTACGATAATGCTATAAGGAAGTTAATGGCCAAATTTGTTGTGCTAGGGTAAGAATTGTAAGAGATATAGACTTGTAAACACAGCTTACACGCAAAATTTGATGTGAAACAGACATATTTTAAGGGCTATCAGAATTTGGGTTCCGTGGGAGCCCAAGGGTTACAGGATCCAAAATTGCTTATGCAGACCTTAAGATAATGCTATAAGGAAGCCCATGAACAAATTTGGTTGTGCTAGGATAAGAAATGTAAGAGATGTAGACTTGTAAACACAGCTTACACGCAAACCTTGATGTGGTATGCCGACGCCAACGCCGCCCGGGTGATTACATAAGCTCTCTTATTCTTCGAATAGTCGAGCTAAAAAGTAACGTAGATGCAAATTCTGGTTGTTTAACCATCTCTGATATAATATATATATGAAACTGCAACAAGGACAAGACAACGTGACAAGACATCTCTGAAACATCATGCCACTGCACATCAGTTCTGAAGTCAGACGTCTCTGATGAACCCATAGGTACAGAATACAAACAATATTAATACGACACACAATGACATCATTAAGTCATCATATTTGGTATCTTTCTTCAGTACCAGGCTAAATGTATACTAAGTTTGGTTGAGCCAATGAGGTCCATCACATTACGTGGTCCGAGTATAACTTTCATACCCCATCCAACCCCTTCTCCAAGAAGCGAAAACAGGGTTGGCTGGGGTATGAAATAAAACCTTAATTTTGGCTTAAAAAGTTTTCATATTGTAAAATTAAAACATATAATACCGTATTTGTCGGCGTATAGCGCGCATGCGCATATAACGCGCACCCCGACTTTGGGCCTGAAATCCATGGAAAAAAAACTTTTTTTTGTGTATTGTAGCGTAACACGCGCATTAAAAACATGTGTTTTCAATTTCAGGACAGCAGAGCGCCATTTTGAAGCATTGACCAAAGAGGAAATGTAAAACGAATTTTGATTTGCTAAAACGAAGCTGCATGTTAGACTGTGTTTTTTTACTCAAGTGTAAATAAACTTGTACTGTTGAGTGTACTTTTGTTGTTAACTCAAGTTTCAATAAAATAAAAAACCCACGCCCGTGTTCAACTTTTATTACGATCATATTATATTTAATATTTTGGATTGACAAGTCTCGAAATCATCAACACTACAAACAGAAGTAACTAACTATAGTAATACTATGTATCTAAATTTGTAGCATGAAACATAAAGCCTAAACCGGAAACGAAATGAAACGTATGTAGTACGTTTCTATATAAACTCAGTGAATAATTTCGAAAATCCTCTATCACTAACAATGTTCTAAGTAAAAATTCAAGAAGTTTCAATGTAAATGTTGCTCTCAGAGTTTTATTTGTGCATTAGATAACTAAACTAATGCGTAACTTTTCTTTTATTAGATGTAAGAGTCTTTTATTAGACAAATCTTATCAAAAACGAAAATAATTGTGTAGTAGGGATATTCCCGAAACTGTACACTCGCCTCTGGATAAGAATAGATTCTAAAAATAGACTTTTGTGATTTGGACAAAAAAACAACTTCAAGCAGTCTAAGCTGTTGCACCCTGATAATAATCAGAGAGCAAACGTATAGAGTATAAGACTGCTGTAAACCTAAACCCCAAACACTAAACCCTACTCGTAGATATTTAAAGTTCCCTAGTTAAAAATAGAAGTAAAAAAAAAATTCACACCAGTAGACCGGTACACAAAAGACGTCTATCCCAGTCGAGTTTCACATGTTTGTTTAATAATTAGTTATCATTGTTTGCGGTCAGTTAACATAAACCAAACACTTCACACTTAACACGTTTTCCCAATCAAATGAACCCTTGAACCAATTTAGGAATAATCATGATTCTTCGTTGTCGAAATTCAGAAATTCAGAAATCAACTTTAACAAATAAGTAAGGGGGTCGTTGTTTATTAGAAATAATTATTATACATACAATTCTATTGTATTCTATTAATAAAATATGCACTAACCCAGTCTGCGGGTTCGGAAAACCCCAGCATCGTTTTCATTTCAAAATGCCGATTTTTGTAAACAATTGTATTTTTCAACATTTCAATGGTATTTTCTCAACAATAATCAACATAAAACATGGTAAAGTTTGATTTTATTATTTTTATTGATAATAAGCATATAGCATACAACGCATTTTATTGAAACAATAGAAACAAGCCAACGTTTGTTCGATTCAATCTCTGTAGTAAACTTCCGTAGTCTATATACATGACCTCTGTGTTTCCGTAGTCTATATACATGACATCCAAGGTGGTTTAATCAAACTTACTTGGTTACGGGCACGACCTCTGTGTTTCCGTAGTCTATATACACGACCTCCACGGTGGTTTTATCGAAGGCTTCATCGTCGTCTGGATGCATGACGTGCTTGATGCGGGCTCTATACCACTGTTTGTCCAGGGAGTAGCTGGCTAGCACCAGATCATCTGAGATAACATACAGCACAATATAGTCAAGGGTATTTATGTAAAGAGGTGAAATCTGGTATACACAGTTACGTGATAAAAACTGTTTTTCCTTCTCTTGTGTTGGCCCTTTCAGGTTATTTAGCGCCTTACTTGAAACATACTTTATATTGTCAATGTTGTAGGGAATGAAAAATCAATTGACAATGTAAACAGCAATGAGAAAAAAATGTTGAGATATGATTTAAGATATAAAATATTTCCAGCGGTTTTATATAGTCCTTATCAAAGCCTGGTGAACGGGACTTTATGATCATCAATATCAAGGCCTGCAGGACAACGGTTTCGAGTGTTTCAAGTCCCAAACACTAGGTTTTGATCTCGAACACTATAAACCTGCTGGAAATATTTTATTTCTTATCTCACATGGATTTTTTATGTATTTAATACAGACAATATCGGTAGATTGAACATAATACAAATTCTTACAACTTACATTGTATACACCGCTCTCCAACACCAAGCCAAGGAATTATACAACCTTATCCTTGTTTAAACAATTTCAATTTGTAGTTTGAACGTCACTTTGCTTTAAAATAACGTAATCTTTGTTTTGGATGTTTTCTGACGTTTAAAATGACTCTGTTGGTTGAAGGACGTGACGTCAGAGGTATTGATGTGAATTTTGAAAATACCGCAGTAACCAATCAGCACTACGTATTTTAAAAATCTATGTTAGATAGGTTCTATGTTAGATAGGTATTTGAGAGAAAAAATCAATGCTTCAAAGAAACAAAATACTAATAGGGCCATAAAAAATGAATTACCTGGTTCTCAGGCCTGCCCGCATGTCTTTTTTTGGTGCCGCATTGCCGATTTTATCTCAAAAGTAATAAAATAAAAATTGGAAATGCGCTACCGAAATTTCGAAAAAAAAGTTCCGCATAAAAGTTTGTTCCGGTTTTTACATGCAACCACCTCATGGGGAATCCCCTTGTCGGTAGACTGGTGCGCGGCCGACTATCTGCCGCTCTGCTCGATAGCTTGTGAGTGTTGCAGTCGTACGGGTACCAATCTAGGAGAGTCAGACGCTTGAGACGCTTGGAACTAGTAGGTGCTACAGAACAGGCGATTTATTCAAGCGTCTAATCGACAAAGTCTCACAACAACATGCAATAAATACAAATATACGGACTTATTGTGTGTGAAATAAGCATAAGTCGGGAAGAAATGATAAGGTAATGATCGACAATAGAGATGAGCTGATCCAACTGGTTATTGCACATGAATTTCGAGATATTTTGCATCAATACATGTATTGGAATTAAAAGTTTGGATAAAAAAAAAATCGCCCGCGTGTCTGTTGACCACTGTAAAATTGTAAAAAAAAAATGCGCCCGCCCGGCACCTCTTCTCAGAAAAAGTGGCCTGAGAACCAGGTAAATAATTTTTTGTGGCCTAGACTACCAGTATTTTCTGGTCGCAGACACCTTACAGAGATTGCAGATTACAGTGGGAAAGACATACTCCCCGTCACAGTAGGAAGGGATTAAAGAGAACCATCATGTGTTAATGGATGCCCCACTTAAGAATGTAAATTTACTTACCTCAATGTCTCTCATATTTATCTTCTTTTGTTTGGAACATACTGCTGTCATACAAATGTAAATACGTGTGAAGTTTCAAGTTTTACAGCTTCTGGTGATTGAGAAATGGATTTAACGAAAAACTTGAATGTAAAACTTCTTTATATGTATGGATGGATGGATGGATGGACAGACGGATGGATGGATGGATGGACAGACGGATGGATGGATGGATGGACAGACGGATGGATGGATGGAAGGACAGACGGATGGACGGATGGATGGACAGACGGACGGACGGATGGACAGATGGATGGATGGATGGATGGACAGACGGATGGATGGATGGATGGACAGACGGATGGATGGATGGATGGACAGACGGATGGATGGATGGACAGACGGATGGATGGATGGATGGATGGACAGACGGATGGATGGATGGATGGACAGACGGATGGATGGATGGATGGACAGACGGACGGACGGATGGACAGATGGATGGATGGACAGACGGATGGATGGATGGACAGACGGATGGATGGATGGATGGATGGACAGACGGATGGATGGATGGATGGACAGACGGATGGATGGATGGATGGACAGACGGATGGATGGATGGATGGACAGACGGATGGATGGATGGATGGACAGACGGATGGATGGATGGATGGACAGACGGATGGATGGATGGATGGATGGACAGACGGATGGATGGATGGATGGACAGATGGATGGATGGATGGATGGACAGACGGATGGATGGATGGATGGATGGATGGATGGATGGACAGACGGATGGATGGATGGATGGACAGACGGATGGACAGATGGATGGATGGATGGATGGACAGACGGATGGACAGATGGATGGATGGATGGATGGACAGACGGATGGACAGATGGATGGATGGATGGATGGACAGACGGATGGACAGATGGATGGATGGATGGATGGACAGACGGATGGACAGATGGATGGATGGATGGATGGATGGACAGACGGATGGATGGATGGATGGACGGACAGACGGATGGACAGATGGATGGATGGATGGATGGACAGACGGATGGATGGATGGATGGACAGACGGATGGACAGATGGATGGATGGATGGATGGATGGATGGATGGATGGACAGACAGACGGATGGATGGATGGATGGATGGACAGACGGATGGATAGATGGATGGACAGACGGATGGATGGATGGATGGACAGACGGATGGATGTATGGATGGACAGACGGATGGATGGATGGATGGACAGACGGATGGACAGATGGATGGATGGATGGATGGATGGATGGACAGACGGATGGATAGATGGATGGACAGACGGATGGATGGATGGATGGACAGACGGATGGATGTATGGATGGACAGACGGATGGATGGATGGATGGACAGACGGATGGACAGATGGATGGATGGATGGATGGACAGACGGATGGACAGATGGATGGATGGATGGACAGACGGATGGATGGATGGATGGACAGACGGATGGACAGATGGATGGATGGATGGATGGATGGACAGACGGATGGATGGATGGATGGACAGATGGATGGATGGATGGATGGACAGACGGATGGATGGATGGATGGACAGACGGATGGATGGATGGATGGACAGACGGATGGATGGATGGATGGACAGACGGATGGATGGATGGATGGACAGACGGATGGATGGATGGATGGACAGACGGATGGATGGATGGATGGACAGACGGATGGATGGATGGATGGACAGACGGATGGATGGATGGATGGACAGACGGATGGATGGATGGATGGACAGACGGATGGATGGATGGATGGACAGACGGATGGATGGATGGATGGACAGACAGACGGATGGATGGATGGATGGACAGACGGATGGATGGATGGATGGACAGACGGATGGATGGAGGGACAAGGGAAGAACAATAGGCCCGATTTACTTCTTGAGGCAATACAAATACATATTAAATGTTCACTACTGACCCACATCCACGCCTGTGACCATGTGTTTACTGGCCTTGCTGCTAGAACACCACTGCTGCATGCTGTAGGAGAGGGTGGTCAACTTGGATGTATCCGACTTCAACTGGACCATGAAACGTCGCGGGTGCTGAATGTGTGTCACAAAAACGTTCTCATTGTGACCTACAAGATAAGTATTAGACATATAAACGTTCTCATTGTGCCTACAAGACAAGTATCAAACACATAAACGTTCTCATTGTGACCTACAAGGCAAGTATTAGAGGAATATGTTATATATGTTTTCTATGAATACTTGAAAAACTAATATTCGTAGTTTTCAACATCAGGATTCTGTGCGTCTGGTTACAAACCGCAAAAAAACGTCTACCAAGTTTCATCATCAAATCGGAAATTGCTTCTGTAATAAATATGCCAAATGTTTACCTTTGACCCCAGTGTAACCTTGACCTTGATGATATTGACCTACAAATAATTGGTGGCATATCGTCTTCTTATGCATTTCTGCCAAGTTCAGTTTTCAGATATGTTTGCGGAATGGTTTCAGAGTTGTAAACTGGACATGATTTAGGATTTCGGACCGACGAACAGAGAGCAATCCTATTGGTTCTGTCCAGTTATCATGGGTCGGAGACAAATAAATGAAGCACAAAAAAACATGCTCACCTTTTAGCTTTGCCTTTGCCGGCAATGCTTTCAGTCTGGCAGATTTAGACCGCACAACATCTCTGGATGAATCATCAGATTTTCTAGACATCGTTTCTTCCAGGTTTATATCTTGTTCATCTAAAATGTCAACACAACAGTAGTTGCCAAAAAAAGTAAAAAATTACTGAGACATGAAACTAATTATACAGAGGATCTTACTTTTTTATTTTTTTATTTTTTTATATATATTTTGAGAATATAACCCATACACCATCACAGTTCAGGGGTGTAAAATTCCACTCGCCCGAAGCTGCCTGCGGCGTCTGGTCGTCCGACAGGGCGAGTGACTTTTTGCACTATAAAAATTAAACTATCGTTCAAACACGATGTTACAATATTTGCAAGATTTCAAATCTGGATCATTTCCGACGCGTAATTTTGTTCCGTATTGTCGTTTGCAGGACCCACATTAGGTGTTTGTTTGTTACCAGGTAACCCACGCGTCATATAGACTGTGATTCAATTCACGCTAAAATCAACTGGGAGTGTGATGCAATATATCGCTAACCAGTCAGACTTTTTTTTTTATATCAACACCATAAACATGGCGGGTAAACAAACAGACATCAGGTCACTGTTCGGAAAATCTGCGTCAGCGACTGCAAGCGGATTCGGCCCGAGTGTCGGCGAACCAGAACGGGTATGGCTGAACAACAAGCGTAATTCCCAACCGCTATTAATTAGTTCTGGCGTCTATTATTGGTCCAATGGAGACAAAATACTGAAGAGAAGTTCAGCAGAATATTGTTGTTGTTGTAGAAGTTAATTCTCCGCGCTTATTTTTTTTGCCCACTCCCCGACGAATGTCTGCGTGGAAGGGAATAAATCTTAATGACAGTTGCTTGTGACAGTGTACGAGGACAGGTTGCAGACCATAATATTAAATGTGTTGTTAGATAATATGGCGCTTTCTTTATTTGAATAACAATAAAATATCCACATACTGCCTGTCAGCTACTACAGTGTCTGTGAGTACACAAATGTACTTATTGTAGCTTACTATAGTGGTGAAAATAATGTTCAGGTTATATGCTGCAGGGCGAGTGGTAAATTGGTAAGGGCGAGTAGCTTTTTGCTTCCACTAGTCCTGCAGGGCGAGTGGATTTTTCCAAATTTTTCCACCCTTGTCACTATTGGGAATTTTAACACGATTTCTCGCCATTTCTGGGGCTAAATACAGCAAAACCTTCATTTTATAATTGTATCTTGAATGCTGTTTTCAGTACACCAAGGTCAACAGAGGCCTTTCATACTCAGTACTTGTCACACTTATGCTCCTGTTTTTTTATTAATCTTTGCTTTTTTCCCCCTTTTAATGAACAGTTTTAGTCTCAAAACTTTGGGAAAAAATATTTGGCATCGGAAATATGACCCAGTAATGACTATAAAAACAGTAATAAAACCCACACACTGTCTTTACACGAATGACTGAATTATTGACTTTAATAAACAAGCTGGGTAAAATTAGAACTACCACTGAAGGTGATGAATACCCCCGCTTAAATTCTAAGTCAAATAAAGGGAATTAATTAGGCAATCAACAATGAGTGATGTAAAGGGACATGAGGTCATCAGTTGTTATGTGTACATGAAGTTTGGGAACAACACATTCAAAACTATTTGAGGAATGCAAGTAATTAAACTGTTTCGCGATGGGATGTAATGAGACGGGATGTGACTAAAAATGTGTTACATGACAGGACATGGTAGGTCGCAACGGGATGTTACGGACAACGCGATTCCTGTATAGCCCACTTTCACAAACCCCACCTGACTTTATGAATGCGGGGTTATAATTATATGATTTGAGGCTCTGTTGAGTAGTCTATATTTTTATTCAATGAGTTTATTCAATTAAAAACTACATGTACACTGTCAGGAATATAAGATTCCATTCATCACACAAGATACCACGTTAAAGCATTCACTCTACAAATAATGCGACACCTTAAACCATTTTTTTGCATTACTCACATGTATATTCACATGTATTTTATAAGGCAAGACTTCAAATGTGAGGAATAGTCAATGAAATAGTCTTAAGTTATCGTATAACATGCAAATAAATGGCTCAAATGTTTCACTCTATAGCTGTTGTGTACGAACATAATGATTTTGTCCATATTGGCATAATAACTATACCAGTGTGTTATGATATTTATTTAGGTCATTTCTTAATTATGCAACCAGAACCCATGCTACGAATAAATCAACTTTCTTGGTCTATTATAATCACATTACCTTCAATGATGACATCTTCGCCGTATGATGTTGTCGATGTGACACTCCGACAGTCGACCGGTGTTTCAATTTGATCTTCGGCAGGTGTTCGAGAGCCCAGACTTTCTCTGTCGTCAGTAAACTTCTCCGGCTTTTCTCGCAGCGTGTGCATCGTAAACCTGAAAGATTTATAAATAATGCTGATTACCAGTGAATCAAACAACTGAACTTACTCAAATCAACTTAAACATCTGAAGCATATCCATTTAAAGAACCAGTCAGGTCAGTAAATTAACCAAGAAATGAAACCAGTCCGGTCATTAATTAATCTATGTAATTAACCCAGACAAGTCAGTAAAGAAACCAGACAGGTCAGTAATGAAACCAGTCAGGTCAGTAAAGAAACCAGACAGGTCAGTAATGAAACCAGACAGGTCAGTAATGAAACCAGTCAGGTCAGTAATTAAACCAGATAAGTCAGTAATTAAACCAGACAGGTCAGTAAAGAAACCAGACAGGTCAGTAATTAAACCAGACAAGTCAGTAAAGAAACCAGGCAGGTCAGTAACTAAACCAGACAGGTCAGTAAAGAAACCAGTCAGGTCAGTAATGCAACCAAGAAATGCAACCAGTTGAGTCATTAACAAAACCATGTAATTAAAACAGTCAGGTCATTAACGAGACCAAGTAAGGAAACCAGTCAGGTCAGATTCAGTGGCTCCAAGTCGGCATTATACCTTCATTTCTCTCCCTTCATGTACCATTGTTGATCTCTCAACCACATGAAGCACGGTGCTTATGATTTGACACTTGCATATGATTTGTATAATCAGAAATCTTGCATCCAATAACCCAAAAGTTTTTGTAAAACATCTCACCTTTGTTCCACAGAGCCGGCAATGTCACCAAATGCCAGAGACAGTGTATCAATCGATGGACCAGGTAGGAAACTGAATACAGAAAAAATGTAATCTGATGGAAGTAGTTTACAAAGAAATTATAAACAAGAGACAGGCATGCAAACCAATACTGACCGGCATTGGAGACTGATCGACAGATATAACTAGATGTAGTCGATGGTGAGCCATCGCAGATCCCCACCTTTTTGAATTTAATTAAATGTTGTTTAACGGCTCATCAACACAATACAGGTTATTTAGAGCCGCCCCAGAGAGAGGGGAAGGATACATAGGAATCCGGGAACCTGCCCTACTCTTATTATCGAATAGATTCCTATGGTTCTTTAACGTGCTCGGAGGATAGACCGATTCACGGGACCGCCCGGTTTACGTCCCCATCCGACGGACAAGGCTAAGGAAAAGTGTCTTGCCCAAGAACACACCGACGGAACTCAGTGGCACCACGGAGGATTGAACCCGGGGCCTCCGGTTACAAATCCGCCGCGCTACCGACTGCGCCACGCCAGCCCCCCCACCTTTTTGAAGTGCAAGTCAAGAGATGCATGGATTATCTCCCCTAGCTCCGTTTTCCGACAATGCATCAACATTTCTCAAAAGTCCCATGCACATCCCTGGCAATAAGCCAATCAACCCCCAAAGTTTGTATCTGCCATACATCATGATAAACAATACCATAGCCCCCTAGCAATTTTGAATTTTTAGTGTATTTGACCTTTCGACCCCTTTAGGGCCGGCCCCCTTGGGGCAGAGTCAGAAATAATGTTGCTCTTGCAAGGCGTTATGATGTGGTGAAGTACTACACAAAGTTTGGTTGAATTTATAAGACATAATAAAACAAGAGGCAATGACCTTGAAGCTCTACTGAAGATTTTGATAGCTTGATCAAACATGGGAACCTGTGAAGTTTTATGGAAATAGTTTCAGAGAAGTAGTCGCCACAAGTTTTTCCTATTATCACTCTATCTAAAAAAAGATGGGCGCAGGCATCCATGTTTGACATAGAATCAATGAATGAACTTATAGTTTTCAAGAAGTAGTCGCTACAAACTTGTTTTTGAAAAATTATTTTTAGCCGTGGCGGCCATCTTGAGTTTTTGGTCGACCTGAAATTTTGCTACGATGAATTAGACATCAAGAGCAACATTCCTGTGAAGTTTCATGAAAATCCGTCAAGTAGTTTCAGAGAAGTAGTCGCTACAAGTTTTCATTATATAACTCTATGTAAACTAAGATGGCCGCTGGCGGCCATATTTAATGTCGAATCAAATTATTTAATGTCAAATCAAAATAATTGGATCAACATCATGTCATGTTGATCATTCTGGAAAAAGTCCCATATCAGTATCAATTATAGTTTTCAAGTAGTCACTGGGGCGTCCGTGGCCGAGTGGTTAACGTCTCTGACTTGAAATCACTTGCCCCTCACCGCTGTAGGTTCGATCCCTCAGGGGCCTAGGAATCTTTATGTGAGGAAGCTATCCAGCTGGCTTGCGGAACGTCGGTGGTTCTACCCAGGTGCCCGCCCGTGCACGAAAATTGGCCGGAGGGGCACCTGGGGCCTTCCTCCACCAATGGAAGCTGGAAAGTCGCCATATGACCTTAGCTGTTGGTGCGACTATAAAATCCAATTCAATTCAATTCAAGTAGTCACTAAAGACGTACCCCAAGGTTCTGTCTTCGGGCCAGTTCTCTTTCTACTGAACATAAATGACCTACTCAAAATAATTTTCGACAAGGATCAACATCATCTCATACTGATCATTTTAGAAAAAGACGCATATCAATATCACTTATAGTTTTCAAGAAGTTTTAAAGACTTAGCAATGAAAGAAATTGGAAGACTGAGCAATGAAAGAGAATGAAAGACTGAGAAATGAGACTGACATACTCAGAAATGAGAGATTGAATTACTGAGAAATGAGAGAGATTGACACTTAGAAATGAGAAACTGACCAACTGAGAAATGAGAGTGACAAAGAAATGAAAGACTGACAGATTAAGAAATGAGAGATTGACAGATTGACAAATAAGAGATTGATAGACTGAGCAATGAGCGATATTGGAAGACTGAGCAATGAAAGAGAATGACTGATTGATAAATATTAAAGAGACTGACATACCGAGAAATGAAAGATTGACAGACTGAGAAATAAGAGAGATTGACAAACTTAGAATTGAGAGATTGACCAACTGAGAAATGAGAGATTGACAGACCAAGAAATGAGAGATTGACAGACTAAGAAATGAGAGACTGACCAACTGAGAAATGAGAGACTGACAGACTGAGAAATGAGAGACCAACATACTGAGAAATGAGAGATTGACAGACTGAGAAATGGGTGATTGACAAGACAGAGAATTGAGAGATTGACAGACTTAGAAATGAAAGATTGAGCAACTGAGAAATATGAGAGATTGACAAACTGAGAAATGAGAGATGGACAGACTGAGAAATGAGAGTTTGACAGACTGAGAAATATGAGATTGACAAACTGAGAAATGAGAGATTGACAGACTGAGAAATGAGAGACTGACAGACAGACTGAGAAATGAGAGAGACCAACATACTGAGAAATTAGAGATTGATGAACACACTGAGAAATGAGTATGGACAGAATGAGAAATGAGACACAGACATATTTAAAAATGAAAGATTGACATACTGAGAAATGAGAGATTGAGACAGTGAAATGAGATTGAAATATTTAGAAATGAAAGATTGACAGACTGAGAAATGTGACTGAGAAATTATAAAATCAAAATATACTTGATTTTCTCTGACGAGTGTGTGGCCTCATTCAGTTCTACGATACAGGGAATGTCTTTAGCGTGGATAAGTTTGTCGAGGATTTCCTTAGCATTTACAATAATCTCGTCGTTGTTGTTGATCACACGCTGGGCAGCTGGTATAAATATCAAATCATTTCAACTAGATAACAAAACCACTAGAGAACTGGTGGATTAGAGTGATCATTTCTGATTTTCATATTTGTAGATCTACTTTTTCATGAAACCATTTTCTGACCTGCCTGGTTGAAATAGAGTTTAATTAACATTGTTGTCGTGATATGGGAAATAATTCCCTCGTGAGAAAAATTCTTACGATATAGAAATGAGTGCGCTTGTTTCTATATCGCAAGAATCTTTCTCACGAGGGAATTATTTTTCGTATCATGACAACAATGTTAATTAAACTATATATTATATAGTCTGTGATGAATTTCTTTCCAATCGTCTTTTGACACACATATTCCTTCTTCTGTCACTCCTTTGGCGACAGCGTGGAGTAATACATAAATGTGACGTCACGATATTGCTGAACAGGCACAGCTGGAACCGTCCTGTAGACGATGATGGCTGGGGTTCAGGGGGCATTTCCAGCATTTTTTGGTTGCATAGGCATTTCAGGACCACTTACTTCTTCAAATTCAGAAGTTTTTAACAGTTCTTATACCTGCAAAGAAAGTAGTTCCTAAAATCTGGCTACTGTGCTATCTTGCACACTAGGCGAGATAGCACAGTAGAGGAAGAGATATGTTATAGATTTTCTCAAAATGGGAAATTTCTATAATTCATCACAGAATATATAATATTTAACTATTCCAGTTCAAGGCGCGAGACAAGCAGTGGTGTTATAAAACAAATCATAAGGTAATTCGGGAGAACAGAGATCCTGGCTATTCCATTAAAACATACCCAGGAAGGCAATTTAATAAACAGCTATGGGTGAACCCTATTTTCTGAAATTTGGTTCTTGAAACACAATTTAGCATTTATGGGTGGGTGTTCAATTTTAGAAGTGACTTCTTCTGGTCCCATGTATTTTTTAATGGAATAACCCTCCCTTAAACACTGAAGGAGGAATTGCAGCAGGTGGGCAATTACTATGTAGGGCAATACAGGAAATACAAGCAGGTTTGAGTGTACTGAAATGTATATTTGGTGAAATATTTTTTTCCAGTTATTCATAACTGACACTTTGCACCAGTTTTACCTGTGTGCTATTAAGACCATGAAAGATGTGTAGTTTAATTTGGGACTAGCTAAACTAGAACTATCACTCAAGGTGATGAATACTCCCGCAAATCTTCTCAATCTGTTGGTCAGTTGGATCATCACATATTGAAATAAACAGTACGGCTAAATATTCTTGGAATGTCTTGTGTAGAAATGATAAGACTTTTCATTTGCATTTGCAACATTATACGAATTTAGAGTGGAAAAAAAAGTCAAAGGGCCATAATAAATTAGGCAATCAACAATGTGTGATGCAGAGGGACAAAAAGTTATCAGATGTTACATGTATATGAAGTTTGAGAACAATCCGTTGGAAATTGTTTAAGAAATGCAAGTAATGAAAATGTATTAAGTGATGGGACGTGACAGGATGCGACATTATGGGACATTATGGACAGCTGGACTATGAAGCAGGGGAATAATAATAATCCGTGGTCGAGAGATTACCGACGTTGCGTTGTAACCCTTCTCGCCTCTCAACACAGCGAGTTTGAATCCCACTAGGAGCTCAACTTGTAAATGAGAGTTGATTCTTACGGAAGACAAGAAATATAGACTACTGGTTCTAACCAGGAAAAATGAGGTCTGCCTCTACCACAAAAAAAATCGACCATCATATATGGCCTAAAATGTGCTAAAAATGCTGTAAAACATCATTCAAACAAACTATTACATGAAGCTCACCTTTTATGGTCATGTCCAGTTGCTTGTATTCATTATGAAGGTTCATTCTCTGAAATCCAACAATCATATTTTTAAAAATGTTCTCAATGTATTTGGTATATACACATTTATATATGCTAACATGCTTATTTTCAAGAATTTCCTGTGTAAACGCTTGAACAATTTCTGAAATGATAATCAAAACTTTATGATTTTTCCAGTATTCATATAGGAAATGAGTATTTCCCATGATTCAGGGCACGCCAATATCCCATCTGATGTTGCTTTCTTCTTGCTATTTTTAGATCATTCGTGTAGAAACATGATTTATCTATATGTCGATCATACGCAAAGACTGACCAATCGTAGATTAATCGAAACACCACTAGGTTTTTATTAGGTTTAACCATCTATTGTACTGCAAGACTTACCAATTTCTCGATGGGTTCGAGGCCGGCCCTGTACAACTCGAGCACCTGTCTCTCCAGTGCCTGTTCCCTCACCTGTAGCAGGCCGTGTAAATACTGAAAGTGTTTGTTGACTTCCTCCACAACCGGGCATACTTCCTTTTTGTAATCTGGAAGCAGGGACACTAACTCCTGCAACAAAATTCAAATAGTATTGCCTCATCATCAAATAAGCTCGCGAGACATAGGTACCATTTTGCGGTGGAATTGATGATGATGACATCAGTGTCAACGTTTATGTTAAAATGTTGAGGCTAAGGAAAATTGTTTTGCCCAATGACATAACAATGACCCAGTGGTGCCTGTGGGACTCAAACCTGTGATATCTGGTTTCTCAGTCCAACATGCTTTCCACTGAGCTACTCTGGCTCCCCTCATAGTAAAGGACAGTAGGTGATACAAATTTTCTTTTTTTTTCTAGATTTTATTACATTATAAATGATTTTTCAGTCACAGCTGGTGCACTTAAGCCTTGGAAGTAAAAGTAAAAGTAAGTCTGTGGCATAATCAGTATAATCGTAAACCCGATATAACATTTAAAGCTGTTTTGTAAAAGACAACCTGTGCAAAGCTTCACCTTATCAATTTTCTTGAGTCGTCTGTATACGTGGTTGGCTATCTGCAGGTTAGGTTCCATCTCATTCACAATTAGACGATTCTGCAGGGAAAAGAGCAGTTAAAACATACGGCGACATAATGTTCAACTGGCCTTGAAAGAACATGTTTGGTGTTATGGCCAAGAAGATAAACACACAGAAAATAAATTCCTTCCTCAGATTTTTCAAAACAACTGCAATGAACGAGAGGTCAATGACCTTGAAGCTCTACTGATAGGTTTTGATAGCTAGATCAGCATTCCTGTGAAGTTTTATGAAAATCTGTCAAGTAGTTTCAGAGGAGTAGTCGCTACAAGTTTAGACCATATAACTCTATGTAAACAAAGATGGCCACTGGCAGCCATGTTTAATGTCGAATCAAAATAATTTTCAACAAGGACCAACATCATGCCATGCTGATCATTTAAGAAAAAGTCCCATATCAATATCACTTATAGTTTTCAAGAAGTAGTTGCCACAAATTTGTTAAAAATCTATTTTTAGCCATGGCGGCCATCTTCAATTTCCATCCAACCTGAAATTTTGCTAGGATCAACTAGACATCAAGAGCAACATTCCTGTCGAGTTCCATGAAATTCCATTAAGTAGTTTCAGAGGAGTAGTTGCCACAAGTTTTTCCTATATAACCCTATGTAAATAAAGATGACCGCTGGCGGCCATGTTTGACATCCAATCAAAACTAGGATTATCACTGAAAGTGATTAATACCCCCACAATACCGCCTTGTCACATAACCATGGCAACCACATGAAAACAATGGTCTAGTTTAAACATATTTATTTCTAATAAATGTACATGGAAATGGGGTCGGGCCACAAGTTATTACAACATTAGAAATCCGGCCCTCCCGCTACAAAATATTCATACAATGTTAATAGACAATGGCAATCAAATTATTTAAACTACAAAATATGAAATAAACAGAGGAAAAAAATAATGAGAGAGAGAGAGAGAGAGAGAGAGAGAGAGAGAGAGAGAGAGAGAGAGAGGGGAGAGGAGAGGAGAGGAGAGGAGAGAGTTTTCAATATTGTTAGTGATCAGGGAAGAAGACTAACACAAATTTGCGTGTTACACCGTTCAAGTCAAATATGTATAAGTGTAATAAAAAGAGACATGGTCATGAAGAGGATTGCATTATAAATTGTTTCAATTTAATACAAACCCAAATTAGCAGGTTCCTCAGAGTTGACTGTAGCATTTTTTTGGCAAATTCTAAGTTGAAAAGGGGCCACAACTCCGTCAAGAAGTGGTGGTTTGTAACCATAGTCGAACTTGACTTGTATTTTATGGTGTTATACCCGTGTACTAAATATTATTTAAATCCACCTACCCTTTCATGAGTTATCGTCCGGAAACCGTTTTTTGGGCAAATTCTATGTTGAAATGGGGCCATAACTCCGTCAAAAATTGGTGGTTTGTAACCACTTGTATTTTATGGTGTTATACCCGTGTACCAAATATTATTTAAATCCATCAACCCTTTCATGAGTTATCGTCCGGAAACCAACAGACCGACAGACGGCCAAGCTCACTCCTATATACCCACCCTAAACTTCGTTTGTGGGGGTATAATGAACTTTAGTTAGGATCAACTGCATGTCGTGCCAGCCATTTTGGTAAAGGTTCCAAATCAATAACACTTACGGTTTCTGAGAAGTAGTGGCCACAAAATCACATTTTTAATAAAATCTGCTTTTAGCCATGGCGGCCATCTTGAATTTCCGGCCAACCTGAATTCTTACTAGGATCAACTAGACATCAAGAGCAACATTCCTGTGAAGTTTCATGAAAATCCATCAAGTAGTTTCAGAGAAGTAGTCGCCACAAGTTTTTCCTATATAACTCTATGTAAACAAAATGGCTGCTGGCGGCCATGTTTGACATCCAATCAAAATGAACTTTGGTTAGGATCGACTACATGTTTTGCCAGTCATTTTGGTAAAGGTTTTAAATCAATGTCGCTTATGGTTTTTGAGAAATAGTTGCCACAAAATTGAATTTTTAAAATCTGATTTTAGCCGTGGCGGCCATTTTGAATTTCTGGACGACATGAATTTTTGCTAGGATCAACTAGACATCAAGAGCAACATTCCTGTGAGGTTCCATGAACATATGTTAAGTAGTTTCAAAAAAGTAGTCGCCACAGCTTTTTCCAATATAACTCCATGTAAACAAAGATGGCCGCTGGTGGCCATGTTTGACATTGAATCAAAATGAATCTTGGTTAGGACCAAGTACATGTCGCACCAGACATTTTGGTAAAGTTTCCAATTCAATATCACTTACGGTTTTTGAGGAGTAGTCGCCAGACGCATTTTTAAATACTATATTTGGCATTGGCGGCCATCTTGAATTTCCTACAGACCTGACATTTTGCAAGGATCAACTAGACATCAAGAGCAACATTCCTGTCAAGTTCCATGAATTCCATCAAGTAGTTTCAGAGGGGTAGTCGTCACAAGTTTTTCCTATATAACTCTATGTAAACAAAGATGGTTGCTGGCAGCAATGTTTGACATCCAATCAAAAGGATCAACTACGTACTGTGTCAGTCATTTTGGTAAAGGTTCCAATATCACTTACAGTTTTTGAGAACCTGAATTTTTGCTAGGATCAACTAGACATCAAGAGCAACATTCTTGTGAAGTTTCATGAAAATCTGTCAAGTAGTTTCAGAGGAGTAGTCGCCACAAAATAAAAGTTTACAGACGGACAGATGGACGAGGGACGACGCAGCACGGCATAAGCTCTGCTGATCAGTCAAGCTAAAAAACTCATTTTTATTTTTTTTTGTAATTTATAAATATTACTTTAATACTTTTAATAACAAGATCTAATCTTTTTCTGTTTTGTTTTTAGATCACCTGAGCCGAAGGCTCAAGGTGATCTACTGGGATCACTCTTCTTCCGTCGTTAACTTTTGCTTCAAATAACTTCTCCTCAGAAACCGCTTGGCCAATTTTGACCAAACTTCACCTGGATGAACCTTAGATGAATGCTTGTTCAAGATGGCCGGCATAACCATATATGGTCGAAACCTTAAAAAATCTTCTCAAGAACCGCTGGACAGATTTCAACAGTTTTTCTTTAAAAATGATCGCCAACACCTAGACTATCAAGTTTGTTCAAATGAAGTTCCCGGGGTCAAAAATGGCCGTAACCCAGGCGTCCAAAGTTTGTATATTGAGATTTTGCATGTTTTTCATATAGACATATATAGGGAAAAAAATCAAAAAATCTTCTTCTCTGAAACCACAAGGCACAGAGGTCTCGTGTATTACATGTAGCATCAGCTTATGGTCCTCTACTAAGTTTGTTCAAATGGTAACCCTGGGGTCAAATTTGTTCCCGCCCCGGGGGTCAGTTTTACATAGACTTATATAAATTCTTCTTCTTTGAAACTGCAGGAGCCAGAGGTTTAATATCTTGCAATTGCTATAAGCTTTTGGTCCTCTACTAAGTTTTTTCAAATGGTGACCCAGGGGCCACATTTGACCCCGCCCTGGGGGTCACAGTTTTACATAGGCTTGTATAGGGAAAAACTGAAAAAAATCTTCTTCTCTGGAACCACATGGCACGGAGCTCTCATTTATTACATGTAGCATCAGCTTATGGTCCTCTACTTAGTTTGTTCAAATGGTGACCCTGGAGTCAAATTTATCCCCGCCCCGGGGATCAAAGTTTTACATAGACTAATATAGGGAAAAAAATAATAAAAATCTTATCGGAATCTACAAGAGCCAGAGGTTTGACATTTTGCATTTACTATAAGCTAATGGTCCTTTACCAAGTTTGTTCAAATGGGGACCCTCGGGTAACATTTGGCCCCGCCCCAAGGGTCACATGTTTTACATAGACATGTATAGGGAAAATCTTAAATCTTCTCTGAAACTGCAAGAGCCAGAGGTTTAATAGTTTGCATTTGCTATAAGCTCATGGTCCTCTACCAATTTTGTTCAAATGGTGACCCTGGGGTCACATTTGGCCCCGCCCTGGGGGTCACAGTATTACATAGGCTTGTATAGGGAAAAACTGAAAAAATCTTCTTCTCTGGAACTGCAAGAGCCAGAGGTTTAATGTTTTGCGTTTGCTATAAGCTTATGGTCCTCTACCAAGTTTGTTCAAATGGTGACCCTGGTGCCAAACTTGGAAGCGCCCTGGGGGTCACAGTTTTATAGTCTTATATATATAGGAAAAAACAATCTTTCTGAAACTGCAACAGCCAGAGGTTTAATATTGTGCATTTACTATTGGTCCTCTACCAAGTTTGTTCAAATGGTGACCCTGGGGTAAAATTTGACCCCACTCAGTTTTACATAGACTTATATAGGAAACACATTAAAGTCTTCTTTTCTGGAACTACAAGAGCCAGAGGTTTAATATTTTGCATTTCCTATACTCTTATGGTCCTTAAACAAGTTGGTTCAAATGATGACCCTAGGTTCACATTTGGCCCCGCCCCAGTAGTCACGTTGTACATAGACTTGTATAGGGAAAAACTTAAAAATCTTCTCTGAAACCACAAAGCACACAGCTCTCATATATTACATGAAGCCCTGTGGTCACATTTGGCTCTGCCCATGGTGTTACTCTTTAGCACCTTAATTTTGTATTTGATTTTTACCAAACTTTGTCAGTGTCTTAAACTGTCTATATCAATGTTGTTATACACAACAGAGCCCACATTTCTTGAACAATCTTAACCAAGTTTGCACAGATTGTATATGACCATAAGATTTCGAAGAAGTTCGATAATGTGCCAGTACTCAGGTGATCGCTTTAGGGCTATCTTGGCCCTCTTGTTTATCTATCCTTCCTCTGATTTCCCAGTTAATTGCGTGAAAAATCAAGTAGAACACTAAAAGAAAATTAAAATTTCTGAATTTATAAATATGACTTTAATAACATACAATCTCTTTCTGTTTTGTTTTTTTTGGCCATCAAACTAATAATTATCCTTTAGACAGAAACTCTACTACTAACACAGACACAGGTACCGGTTTAAAAAAAAAAAAAAAAAAAAAAAAAAAAAATTATATTCTATTAAATACTGAAGGTCAGCATCGAGGAAATCCCAAAATATAGGCATGCATCTCAAAACAACAGCTGCAGTGTTAGTTTTTGAAGTCCCACAGAGCTGTCATATGCTGCAATCAACTCGGGAATAAATTATCTTTCCAATAACATACACTTTCGTATGTCCACACCACATAAGAAAAGCTCTGGTGCTCGAAAAACACAGAAAACGTACCTGTTTTTAAAAATCGACTCTAAGCCAGTCCGTATTATTCGCCTATACAGACCCCCGTAGACCGCTGTTTAGCCTTTGTAGAAGCTCCCGCAGACATAACAACTCATCGACACTATTCCTTACGCACAATAAATAATGTCCAAGTACCTTTCCGACGATCACAAGTATTTAACAAGTATTTCTGCGGCTTTGCTATCAACTTCCGGCATTCTCAATGCAAATGGCGTCGTGGGATACTGAGATTTTTGAAAACGTGTACTTTTGATCGTCGGAAAGGTACTTGGACATTATTTATTGCATGGATAAAGACATATTGCGCGTAAGGAATAGTGTCGATGAGTTGTTATGTCCGCGGGAGCTTCTACAAAGGCTAAACGGCGGTCTACGGGGGTCTGTATAGGCGAATAATACGGACTGGCTTAGAGTCGATTTTTAAAAACAGGTACGTTTTCTGTGTTTTTCGAGCACCAGAGCTTTTCTTATGTGGTGTGGACATATGAAAATGTATGTTATTGGAAAGATAATTTATTCCTGAGTTGATTGCAGCATATGACAGCTCTGTGGGACTTCAAAAACTAACACTGCAGCTGTTGTTTAGAGATGCATGCCTATATTTTGGGATTTCCTCGATGCTGACCTTCAGTATTTAATAGAATATAACTTTTTTTTTTTTTTTTTTTTTTTTTTTTTTTTTTTTTTTTTTTTTTTTTCTTTTTTTTTTAAACCGGTACCTGTGAACACAGACATACAAAGACACTTTACTGAAGAGTACTGCTACACGTACCTTATCTTCTATAGACGATATATTGTGACCCTTGTGGTTGCCAACAATGACGCAGCGTGAGCAGATGATCATCTCGTCGTCCTCGCAGTAATATTCTATTGGACGATTCTCGTGTATCTTACACATCTGCAACACCTCCAGTTGTCTAAATGGATCACCAATAAGAAATGTCTTGTATCACTCAATTATAAACAAAAAGATCACTCGCTTCTATACTCTGCTACCAGATTAATACCGACTGGTTTAACTTGAATAGTAGGAGAGAAACAAGAGGTCAATGACCTTGAAGCTCTACTGATAGGTTTTTGATAGCTAGATCAGCATTCCTGTGAAGTTTCATGAAAATCCGTCAAGTAGTTTCAGAGGAGTAGTCACTACAAGTTTTCATTATATAACTCTTATGTAAACAAAGATGGCCGCTGGCGGCCATGTTTAACGTCAAATCAAAATAATTTTTGACAAGGATCAACATCATGTCATACTGATCATTTTAGAAAAAGTTCCATATCAATATCACTTATAATTTTCAAGAAGTAGTCGCTACAAATTTGTGTATTGAAATCTATTTTTAGCCATGGCGGCCATCTTGAATTTCCCGCCGACTTGAAATTTTGCTAGGATCAATAAGACAAGAGCAACATTCCTGTGAAGTTTCATGAAAATCCGTCAAGTAGTTACAGAGAAGTAGTCGCTACAAGTTTTTACTAGATAACTCTATGTAAACAAAGATGGCTGCTGACAACCATGTTTAACATCGAATGAAAACGATTTTCGACAAGGACCAACATCCAGGGTTAGACACTAACTTTTTATGACTACTAGCCTACAGGGCTAGTGCCTTCTTATTTTTACTAGCCCTTCTTAAAACCAACTTGTCCACCTTTTACTATTTTGCGGCTAAATAAAAAGATACCAAAATATCATTGCTTGGTAGCTCCATGGATAAGGCCTTGGCTTTGGAGCTATAGACAGACATCGGACCAACATGGGTTCGCTCCCTTTCCTATATGACTGTACAGCTTGTAATATTGCAAGACAACAGCTTTGTGACTAGGTCGTAGTCAAATGTATTTATAGGCCACGGCCATTATACCCTTCTTTTCAGCGGCCTGTATGATAAAGGCATTTTCTACAATCAAATTTCTTTTAAAGTCATGCGCTATCCAGCTGGCTTGCGGAACGTCGGTGGTTCTACCCAGGTGCCCGCCCGTGCACGAAAAAGTCTTCCGCCACCAGTGGAAGCTGGAAAGTCGCCATATGACCTTAGCTGTTGGTGTGACTATAAATCCAATTCAATTTAAAGTCATGCCGACTTACCTTGGAAATTTCATTCCCTGTTTATGGATTTTTTTCCCCAATTAAAGGCAAAAGGCCCCTTCCCCAAAACTGGGAAACTGTAGACACTTACACGATGGCTAAAATACATGTATGTGTTTATTTGAATCATGTTGTATTTTGCTGATGACGCTTTTCCTATTCTGTTTTTCGTTTGTTTCGATGGAGACAGTTGCATATTTAAATATCGCCACGTTTGTTTACAATGTGAAGGTCACATTCATCATGTCAATAAAATGCTTAGAGATTAATATAGCAACTAGCCCGTCGGGCTTGTCAACTGTGAGTTTTTACTAGTCCTTCTTGAAAGTGACTAGCCTCGGGCTAGCATTAGTGTCGAACCCTGACATCATGTCATGCTGATCATTTTAGAAAAAGTCCCATATCAATATCACTTATAGTTTTCAAGAAGTAGTCGCTACAAACTAGTTTTTTGAAAATCTATTTTAAGCCGTGGCGGCCATCTTGAATTTCTGGCCGACCTGAAGTTTTGCTAGGATCAATTAGACATCAAGAGCAACATTCGTGTGGTTTCATGAAAATCCGTCAAGTAGTATAACTCTATGTAAACAAAGATGGCCGCTGGCAGCCATGTTTAACGTTGTATCAAAATAATTTTCGACAAGGATCAACATCATTCCATACTGATCATTTTATAGGCCAATCAGCATGGTTCATACAGAATTATCAGTATGAAATTTAAGGACTTTTAAGGCCCTAATAACCCATTCTTAAGGCCCGGTTTAACTCATAAGATTAATCTTTTATGTTCTACTGTATCTGTGCAAGGCTTGTACTGCACTACTTGCTTTGTTTTGATTATACTTGTAAATATTCAGTTTTCTGATTGTTCCTCATTGTTTGTATTTGTCAATGTTCACTGATTTTTATGATTCTTTCATTGTTTGTACTTGTCAATGTTCACTGATTTTTATGATTCTTTCATCGTTTGTATTTGTCAATGTTCACTGATTTTTATGATTCTTTCATCGTTTGTATTTGTCAATGTTCACTGATTTTTATGATTCTTTCATTGTTTGTATTTGTCAATGTTCACTGATTTTTATGATTCTTTCATCGTTTGTATTTGTCAATGTTCACTGATTTTTATGATTCTTTCATTGTTTGTATTTGTCAATGTTCACTGATTTTTATGATTCTTTCATTGTTTGTATTTGTCAATGTTCACTGATTTTTATGATTCTTTCATCGTTTGTATTTGTCAATGTTCACTGATTTTTATGATTCTTTCATCGTTTGTATTTGTCAATGTTCACTGATTTTTATGATTCTTTCATTGTTTGTACTTGTCAATGTTCACTGATTTTTATGATTCTTTCATTGTTTGTATTTGTCAATGTTCACTGATTTTTATGATTCTTTCCTCGTTTGTACTTGTCAATGTTCACTGATTTTTATGATTCTTTCATTGTTTGTATTTGTCAATGTTCACTGATTTTTATGATTCTTTCATTGTTCGTACTTGTCAATGTTCACTGATTTTTATGATTCTTTCATTGTTTGTACTTGTCAATGTTCACTGATTTTTATGATTCTTTCATTGTTTATATTTGCCAATGTTCACTGATTTATGATTCTTTCATTGTTTGTACTTGTCAATGTTCACTGATTTTTATGATTCTTTCATTGTTTGTATTTGCCAATGTTCAATGATTTTACTAATTGTATTTCTGCCTTTAAAACATCTGCAAAAAATCCAGCGATGCTGGGGGGTAGATGGACCTGCTGTTATTAAATGTCAGAACGTCGTCACTTTACATTTCCACTGCATCTGTTTCCGTAGACTCTTTTTTCATGAATTACTTAAAGTTGGGGACTCGAGAGTTTTCGAGTTAAATACGTGTGAGATTTAATCGCGCTTTCCCCCATTTTACCTAAATCTATCGACTTGCGACAACATCCGCAGTACGCTTTGTCCTTGTCTCCCCTGACTTCACTCAATCACTTATAACTCGCTATTATAAACCACTTCTGGTTAAACAAACATTTGCCAGGCATGATTGTGTTTTCAATGAGCGGGAGCCATGTCCATTTTGATAAGAGAAAAAAACAACTTTAACGCCAACAGTGATTGGTTTGTAGAAATACGATATCCAATGAAAACAGCTGATTCATATAACCGGATATAGTGGCAGCCATGATAGACTGAGATACGGAACAGGTGCACAAATGTTATTTTATTACTGGCAATCAGCGTGTTGTTTTCTTTGCCAATTTTTTTAAAAGTACGTCATATATTATTCCTCTTGTATAATTAATCAACTGATTATGAAATTCAAGGACCTTTAATGATATTTTGTAAGAATTTAAGGACTTTTTAAGGCTGGAGAGGATTTAAGGACTTTTAAAGGCTACTTCTGAAATTTAAGGACTTTTAAAGGCTGTGCAAACCTTGCAATGGTATGGTGGAATGGGTGGCAGAGGGAGGGCCAATGGTATGGTGGGGTGGGTGGTAGAGGAAGGGCCAATGGTATGGTAGGATGGGTGGTAGAGGGAGGGCCAATGCTATGGTGGGGTGGGTGGCAGAGGGAGGGCCAATGCTAGGGTGGGGTGGGTGGCAGAGGGAGGGCCAATGCTATGGTGGGGTGGGTGGCAGAGGGAGGGCCAATGCTATGGTGGGGTGGGTGGCAGAGGGAGGGCCAATGAAGCGGTTGAAGAAATTCCATCAACATTAATGAATGTGAAGGTCAGAGTCACTGATGGGGTGGGGCTTGGTCAGGAGATAAGGCCTTACCCCAGTTAATGTACCTACTGAGTTTCAAAGCAATACAGCTGACAGCATAAGAGATATTAAGCTTCAATATAAACTACAACTTTGAGCCAGAAATTTGTTCTATGTTCTCATGTTTTCAAAGTCAACGGCACTGGTAAGTTTGTGCTTGGTCCGAGGGTTAGGGCTTACTCCAGGTATTGTGCATACCAAGTTTCATACTACATCATTCGAGATATAAACCGCAACGGTATTGGACATGTATACCTTCAAAAGAAGGCCAGGAACATACCACCCTTTATTTGGCATGCAACAGTCTATTCACATGAAGTTGTATCACATTATCTTAAGCCAAACGGCGTGAATAGGGCTCAATCTTACAGTATGTTCTAAAAATAAACTGAAACGGTCAATGATTTCGGACAAACAGTTCATTACTTACACGGTATATTTACAAAAGTATAGGTTTACTTATGTCGGACATCGTATTGAGAGGTTTACACAGTATGTGGCGTCATTGAGCTTTAGCCCAGATATATCCCTATTGGATCATTTCTGATCAATGTATCCAGTTCACAATGAACAAGAGTTGCGCACAAAATGGTGTCTCGCCTAAAGTGACGTGTCCACCAAACATGTTTCAAATGACCTTCATCTTGATAAAATCGAGGGTTTATGCAGCATCAAATACCTTTGTCTGCATTCAAAAGGGTAGTGTCCAGGCGCATAGCTGCCTATACGCGAGTACGCGGCTGAATCCACATGATTCTGACAAAAGCACCTCAGAACGCCCAGAATGCACCAGATTGCACCATTGTTTTCAAAAATTTCCGGGTGGGGGGGGGGGGAGGGTGGGGGCATGCCCCCGGACCCCGCTAGGACAATTATGAATCCACATGAACAGAGGGCTAGCTACGCCCCTGGTGTCCATAGTTTTCCATAAAAGGAGCTAAATGCAAATATTGATGAATGGACATCAGATTCGGTCAAAAAAACAGACGCAAGTCCATATCAGCTTGTTACTTCATTATGCTAAATATAGGCTTTACTTATAGACAGTGTCCATTTAAAAAGTTCATTTCATATTGAACATGACATCCACTATTATAATAGGGAAGTATCATGTTACACAGAGGCTGTTGTTTTTTTGCTATTGGGAGGTATCATGTTACACAGAGGCTGTTGTTTTTTGCTATTGGGAAGTATCATGTTACACAGAGGCTGTTGTGTTTTTGCTATTGGGAGGTATCATGTTACACAGAGGCTGTTGTTTTTTGCTATTGGGAAGTATCATGTTACACAGAGGCTATTGTTTTTTGCTGTTACAAATTGACATTTTAATTTAAGCATGTCCTATTTTATCATGAACATGTCATCACAAATTAATGCTGGTATCTGCTTGTGATGCAATAAAAGGCTATGTTTCAGTATAAAAACTCCAACATGGCCTTTTTTCAAATCATTATTCTATCAAAGAGGTTTAATCACAAATTTAGCATTTTTAAAGCATTTGTAAACTCAACATTTGGCATGTCAATACATTAAACATTACAATTGTATCATGTATTTATTTTCTATGCAAAACAATTTTGAACTGAATCAAATTACCGTATTTTACCTTGTATGGTACGCAGTTTTTTTTACTTCTTTTACAGTTTCCGAAAGGGGGGTGCGTACAATACAAGGAAACAATACAAACAACTTCTTTCTTGCCCCTTTAAATGAAAACATCAGGGACGAACAGACAGACATTTGTGAATGCCGATAATACTTTATTTTTCGTGACTTATCGTATTTACTCAATGAGTCCGACACTCATTAATTCCGGACACCTAATTAATTGAAGGAAATAATAAAACTGGTGTTCGGACATATTAAGAAATCAATCTTATTTCAATAGTTTTGATGGTTTTATAAATTGAATCGTAACTTGATAGTGATTTTTTACTGTTATTAACGAGCCATTTTGAAACAATTACATTATTACTGACACATGCTATAAACATCCATATACATTCTGTGTAATCGGTCAGGCGCGTGTTGAAACAATTGTTTAAACCAGGTAAAACCATTCCAATGAAGGTGTTACGGGTTGTCCCTGTAGTAGCTAGTGGGCCATTCCATTATCTGGCATTACCAGTTTGTACAGACACATCAAATATTTTTTATTTCATACTAGAAGCATGGCATGCTTTGTTTTTTAGATTCGATTTGAGGAATAACATGATGGTGCAAAGAACACGACTATTTTATAATTTTAATTGTTTTTTTCTTTTTTATTTTCTGCAATACTTTGTATGTTTTTATTTTGTAATAAAATAATCAACATGTTTAAAAGTTGCATTGTCTCAGTAATCAATAAAGTTCATTGCTACATTTCAAACAAAATATAATAATTTAATATAATAAACTACATGTCATAACTGTTCATTAGTTCATTGTTTACACATTTTTTATTAGTTCACTGTTGTGGATTGAATCGCATATAGCCCAGTATACTATTACACAGTCCGCACTAGCCAGCATATAACTACACGTGACAGTTCCACAGATCAAACAGTGTACCGCTCGCTCACCGCAAAATTCAAAGGATTATGCAAATAGAATAACTCACTCTACCCGCGTGTAAAGTGTGTCTCGGTGTACTGATTTCACAGGTTTTACGGTTTGCCCAAGTTGAGTACCGTAATTTTAGACAGTTTATGAGTAGTCGAATAATTACCAATAAGTGATAATGGATGCATTTTCGTAATTAACAACGAAGGTGAGATTGCCCCGAACATCACAATTAAAAAAAATACTTACCATAAAATGTTAATTTACCGTTCCTCTCAAAATATTCGGACATTGGCAAATATGAATTAATTTTGGAAAGTTATATTTCCAGACACCAAAAAAATGAATTATTTTATCCCGTCCGAACTGATAGAGTAAATACGGTACTCGCTTTATACAAGCAATTTATTGACTTAATTCGACTTAGAAATGAATAAAGTTTATTATAAAGCTTGTTTTGGTATAAATGTTTGCATATTTGTTGTAGAATTTCAATAAATGAGTGAAGGAAATTCGGCCCTTGTTTTGTTATTTATATCAGCTGACTTGATATCACGAGATTTCCATGAATTAGACTGGTACACGTAGTATTGTACAATTCTTTTCTAATATGTTAAATGCACTAGACGACACTTGCAGACAACTGATGGCGACATGAATAAAGTGTACATCTATTACATGAATAAAGTGTACATCTATTATAAAAATACTTGCATATTTGTTGCAGAATTTCAATAAAGGATGTTCATGTTTGCCCTTTGTTTTGCTGTTATCTGCTAAATTGTTTATAGTTTCACACGTTTTGCAAACACAGTACACACACACTTTAAGCACGGGTAGAGTGGGTTATTCTATTTCTATAATCCTTTGAAGTTGACGCAAGTAGCGACACCCTCTCTATTGATATTTTTGAGGATGGGTTAGTCTTTTGATGTAACCGACAAATACGCAGTAAAATGTGTAGGTCTCTGACAGATAATGGAATAAACCACTCTCATTCAATAGCGACGACCTGTAAGACCTAAATTAAAAATGGTTTGGCCTGGTTTGTCTCAGCTGATTACACAGTTTATTTATAGTTCTTTGTGTAGGTTCAGCAGGGTTTGGAACTAACGGGAGATTGGTAGACAATTGTTTTCAGATAGTTGTTGTACCATATTAATCTGCTTTAATTATCGTGATGCAATTAGAGATTATTTTTTTAAATTTTTTAACCTTTTATTTTCGTCAAATGGTTCATCTAGGAAAACTAAAAATTTTGATGCGTATTATACGCGGAAACAACTTTTTTACCCCAGTTTTGACCTCTGAAAAGGGGGGAGCGTACTATACACGGGTGCATACTATACAAGGTAAAATACGGTAGATGTTCTTTAACGGCTCATCAACACATTATAGCTTGTTTACAGCCACCCCAGAGAGAGGGGTAGGATACATAGGAATCCAGGAACCTGCCCTACTCTTACTATCAAATAGATTCCTAAGGATTTTTAATGTTCTTGGAGGATAGACTCCAATACATGGGACCGCATGTATAAGATGTGCTCAAAATAACAGTGTCCCTTTAAATAGAAGAATTATTTTAGCAAACTTGGTTGTTTTGTAATGTTTGTCAACATTAAACATTTTAAGTGCTGAACCTTTCAATGTAAAATTGTCTTTATTGTTATTGTCACTGAATCATTATTGTCATTAAAAAAATAAAAAATAAATTATTTTTTAATTAATTTTTTTCTGCAATTAAGTGAGGAGTGTCGATTCTTACGGATGGCGGGAGGTGTACAGTACTTGTTCTACCCAGGAAAAGTGGGTGGTCTGCCTCCACCACAAAAAATTGAACGTCATAT
Source organism: Cyrtodaria siliqua (assembly GCA_037043455.1). NCBI lineage: Eukaryota > Metazoa > Mollusca > Bivalvia > Adapedonta > Hiatellidae > Cyrtodaria > Cyrtodaria siliqua. The sequence continues at coordinate 22,669 of JAWPHD010013699.1, read as the reverse complement.
ATAACCTTACGTGTTGAAAATGATGTAAAACACACCATACAAACAAACAATTTTTATTTATTTCCAGAATCTTTACCCATTTGGGTCAGTGCAAAACTATTGTAACTACATATGAATAAAGAAGAAGATAGAATAGCTCTGCACTGAACCCTCAATATATAGCAATGAAAAAGTCCAGGTGTTTACATTTTAATCTGAACAGCTTATCAGTGGCTGCCAAGTGAAGTGTATATGGTTCTGTATAATTGCTTCAATTACCAGCTTGTCAGCTTTCATTGTTTTTTAATCTAAGCATTTCAGAAAATGTCTGCATATTATAATTAATGTACTGTTCACTGCTATTATGGGTGTTTCAGTGGGCAGAAGTTATTAAAATAACAAGAATGCTGTCCAGTGAGTTTAGATATGAATTGAATTGAATGTTGTTTAAAGGCTCATCAATGCAGTATATGTTATTTAGAGCCGCCCCAGAGAGAGTGGAATGATACATAGGAATCCGGGAACCGTGCCCTACTCTTATTATCGAATAGATTCCTATGGTTCTTTAACGTGCTCGTAGGATAGACCGATACACGGGAGAACTGCCCGGTTTACTAATTTGGAGATCATGTATATGTCTTGTGAAATTTGGAGATAGTAGATGTATTTAAGAGACCACTGACCTTGACACTGGGTCAGTTTGAGGCTGAACCCATGGACTCAAATCCATGGTCAGCTGGAGAGCTGGAAGTTATTGGCATTAAGAAGGACAATGACAAGGTGGTTATATATGAAATTTGAACACTCTGCTCCAAAGAACAAAAAAGTTATAATCATTTAACGCACTTTTAACACATTTATTTGGTGACAGTACATGTATTAAAGTGACCTCGACTCCGACCCATGGTCAGTTGGAGAGCTGGAAGTTATTGGTATCAAGAAGGACAATGACAAGCAGATTATATATGAAATTTGAACACTCTGCTCTCCAAAGAACAAAAAAGTTATAAGAATTTAATGCACTTTAACACATTTTTCCGGGAGACGGTACATGTATTTAAGAGGCAACTGACCTTGACACAGGGTCAGTTGGAGGGTGATACGTCTGTAATAAGAAGATCAATAACATGTGATGTTACATATGAAATTTGAAAACTCTACTCCAAAGGACTACAAAGTTATAAGAACTTTAACGCAAAATTTAACCAAAACCTTAACAAAAATCTTAACCAAAACCCTAACAAAAATCTTAACCAAAACCCTAACAAAATTCTTAACCAAAATCTTATTTAAATGCATATACCGTCAATATTTGCGTTAAAATTTGGTAACGTATATATATTTAAGTGACCTTGACTCGGACCCAGGGTCAGTTGGAGGGCTGGAAGTTATTGGCATTAAGACGGACAATGGCCAGGAGGTTATATATGAAATTTGAACATTCTACTCCATAGGACAAAAAAGTTATCATATATATAATATGTTGACGCCGTCGAGCCCGCCAACATTAGCGGCACCTATGTCTCGCATTTTTTTAAAAAGGCGAGACAAAAACTTGCGCAAAATTGGCTAAGATTGTGAACAGATATATAAAACAGGTATATGAAATTAACAAAACTCTTACCCTTCTTCTGTTAATGGTACAGCTTGATGCTGGCGTAGTGTGTTGGATAGACGGTGAACCTACAATATAGTAGAGTAAATGAGAATATAGATACCGGTATGCAGGTAATGGTACAGCTTGATGTTGTCGTAGTGTGTAGGAAAGACGATGAACCTATAGTATAGTAGAGTAAATGAGAATATATATACCGGTATGATGCTGTCGTTGTGTGTTGGATAGAATGAATGAATGAATGGTGTTTTACGGCACGTCGACACATAAATAGGTCATATTGTGCGCAAAACTGACGAAAGATGAAGAAATGAAGGATTAATTAAAAACTAATGTAAATATATCAAGATAAAACTATTAAAAAATAAGGGATGATATGGTAGTAATATAAACTATATATGTAAATCAACAAATGCCCTAAAACGGGTATATAAAAAAGTAAATATATACAAGAACATATTATAATGATTTATATAGTCTGACTTACTTCAGGAAATCTAAAACTAGACTAAAATCTATAGTATTAAATAACCCGGTCATAGTATTAACATTGTAGTACCTTTGATGCATAGGATCAACGTCTACACATTCCAGCAATATGTGTTTGACCGTTAACGGTGCAAAACAGGGTATACATTCTGGTAATTGCTCACCTTGCAATAAATATGAATGAGTACAACGTGTATGCCCTATCCTGCACCGGGCTAGGACAACTTCCTCTCGACAAATGGGTCTACTAGAAGAGCGCCATTCTCCGAGTAACGGTTTAATTGAATGGAGTTTATTGTTGACTGACAAATCCCAAGCGGCTTGCCAAGAGTTACGAATATATGTGTTAATACAACTTTTAAAATCAGTATAAGGTAATTTGGTATTAGATATATGTAAACCTAATGCTGCCTTAGCAGCACTATCAGCTCTATCATTACCACGTATTCCTACATGGCTTGGAACCAGCACAAAATAATAACATTATCAATTATAAGAGAATTGTACTTTTCTAAAAGTTGAAGCACAACTGGGTTATCATGTTTCATATTACCCAGTGCTTGAAGAGATGAAAGGGAATCAGAAAAGATTACAAAATGGTCATCATCAGATTCCTGAATATAATTTAAGGCAAGTTCAATTGCCTTAAGTTCAGCTGAAAAGATAGAGGCCTTGTCAGGCAGGCGGCTCTTTATGATGTGTTTGTGAACAACAGCTGCTGCAGCTACCTTATCTCCATCTTTAGAACCATCTGTGTATATATGTTGAAAGTTACTGTATTTCGATTTAATTTCATTAAATTTGCTTTGAAAGACAGTGGGGTCTGTACTGTATTTGTTACTATTACAAAGATCGAAAATAATTGTTGGTGTTTCCAAAGTCCACGGTGGAATTTGTGGTACTTTGTACTTTGTGTATAGGATCGAGCATCTGTAAGTATGACTTACGAGCCGATCCATATACTATTGAGCCGTAGTCCAGCTTGGATCTGATAAGAGATCTATAAAGTTGTAAAAGGACTTGACGATCAGCTCCCCAGTTAGTGTTTGCAACAACTTTAAGTAAATTAAGAGCTTTAAGGCACTTGGCCTTCAAGTATTTAAGATGTGGTATAAACGTTAATTTACGGTCGAAAATAAGACCAAGGAATTTAGTCTCATCCACTACTGGTATTGGTGACCCATCCAGTGTTAGATGAGGGTCTTCATGATGTTTACGTAGATGACAAAAGTGCATACAATTAGTTTTAGATTTAGAAAATTTAAAACCATTTTCATCCGACCAGGTCTGAAGTTTATTCAGACATTGTTGCAGTTGTCTCTCAATAGTGTTTTTTGTACGATAACATATAACAAAGTCGTCAACATATAGAGAGGAATCCACACCATGATTGATGCATTTAACTATACTGTTAATTTTTATACTAAAAAGGGTGACAGAGAGTATGCTGCCCTGTGGAACACCCATCTCCTGTTCATGGATGTCAGAGAGGGTTGAACCCATTCGGACACGAAACTGTCTGTCCTCTAAGAAATTGTCTATAAAAATTGCTAATCGACCTCTAAGACCAAGGTCATGAAGATCATTCATGATACCGTACTTCCATACAGTATCATAAGCTTTCTCCAAGTCAAAAAATACAGCGACTAGATGTTCTTTCTTTACGAAAGCTTCTCTAATAAATGATTCAAATCGAATGAGATTGTCTGTTGTGCCTCGTTGGCGCCTGAATCCACTTTGATACTTTGTTATCAGTTTGTTGGATTCCAGGTACCAAACGAGTCTCTCATTAATCATTCGTTCCATGGTTTTACATATACAACTCGTTAAAGCAGTAGGGCGATAATTTATTGGGTCCGTATGATCCTTTCCAGGTTTGGGGACTGGAATAACGATTGCTTCCCGCCAAGAATCGGGGAAGTTTCCGGTCACCCAAACCTTATTAAATATATCAAGAAGTGTAGAGAGACAAGTTTCAGGTAAATGTTTTAATAATTGATAATGGATATCATCAGGACCAGCTGATGTATCATGAGCCTTTTTAAGGGATTGTCGAAGTTCTTTGAGAGTGAACAGTTTATTGTATTTCTCCAAATTTTTAGACTTGAAATTCAGCTTCTTCTGTTCTTTTAGTTTCTTATTTTTTTAAAAATTTGGTTGACAATTTTCAGAAGAAGAGTTTTTAGAAAAAGTTTCTGCCAAAGTGTTCGTAATATCTTTGACAGAAGTAATATCCTCATTATCAGTTTTAAGATGATTTACAGAACTAGAATTACCTTTACCGTTTATTTTCCGGACCATGTCCCACGTCTTCTTAAGAGATGAACGAGAGTTCAGCCTAGAGACGTAAGATCTCCAGGATTTCCTCTTGCTATCCTTAATAGTACAACGGGCTTTCGCACGAAAAACTCTAAAAGTATCTAAATTATTTTGAGTTGGCCGCAAGTTAAAAGCATTCAATGCAGCTTTACGATCGCTGACTGCCTTTTTACAGTCATCATGGTTTATGTGGGCGTTTTGGATTTGCCAAGGTTTTTGGAATAGTTTGATCAGCTATATCATGAAGGGTTTTGGTAAAAAGAGCAGTTGCGTCTTCGACATCCCCGAAAACGGAAGGCTTTAACTGTTCCTCACAAAGAGATTGAAACGTATCCCAATCAGCTTTGCGAAATTTCCATCGTTGCGTTTTTTCGAGGAGTGGAGGGCCGATATTTTCAAGAAATAAGGGGAAGTGGTCACTTCCACATAGGTCGTCACCAACACTCCACGAAAAATCCATCAAGAGCGTTGGATCGCATATTGTTAAATCGATGGAAGAATGACAGCCTGTTGCTGGATGTAAATAAGTATGTGATTTGTTATCATTAAAAGACACCAAATTATTTTTGGCAAAGAAATCCTCAACTTTCTTGCCTTTATCGTTTATATCCTTACAATGTAGTTGTGTGCATTAAAATCACCCAAGAGTATAAAAGGTGATGGTAATTGTGCAACTAGGTGATTTAGATCTTTAAGGTCTAGTGAAGAACTGGGCGGTAAATATAAAGAGCATATTGTTATAACTCTGTGCATCGTAACACTGACCGCAACAGATTGCAAACCAGTTTTCAACGCAACTGTTCTGTGAGGAATGTTTCGATTCACAAGAATCGAAACTCCTCCAGAAGCTTTATCACCTGTATCACAAATATAGTTATACAATGAATAGTTTTTAAAAGATATTTTATCACTAGTCTTCAAGAAAGTTTCTTGAAGACAAAATGCAACAGGGTTGTGTTTATTTAAAAGTAAGCTGATTTCATCATAATTAGGTTTTAAACCTCGGCAGTTCCATTGAATGATCCTATTTGATTTTGTCGTTACTTAGGCGGAAGTACGGGCTTACGGCCTTTGGGTTTGGCAGACCTTGGAGACTTTGGAGACTTTGGGAGTTCAATGTGTTGGATAGACGGTGAACCTACAATATAGTAGAGTAAATGAGAATATAGATACCGGTATGAGGCTGTCATAGTGTGTTGCAAAGACGGTGAACCTACAATATAGTAGAGTAAATGAGAATAAAGATACCGGTATGATGCTGTCATAGTGTGTTGGATAGACGGTGAACCTACAATACAGTAGAGTAAATGAGAATATAGATACCGGTATGAGGCTGTCATAGTGTGTTGCAAAGACGGTGAACCTACAATATAGTAGAGTAAATGAGAATAAAGATACCGGTATGATGCTGTCATAGTGTGTTGGATAGACGGTGAACCTACAATACAGTAGAGTAAATGAGAATATAGATACTGGTATGAGGCTGTCATAGTGTGTTGGATAGACGGTGAACCTACAATATAGTAGAGTAAATGAGAATAAAGATACCGGTATGATGCTGTCATAGTGTGTTGGATAGACGGTGAACCTACAATACAGTAGAGTAAATGAGAATATAGATACCGGTATGAGGCTGTCATAGTGTGTTGGATAGACGGTGAACCTACAATATAGTAGAGTAAATGAGAATAAAGATACCGGTATGATGCTGTCATAGTGTGTTGGATAGACGGTGAACCTACAATACAGTAGAGTAAATGAGAATATAGATACCGGTATGATGCTGTCATAGTGTGTTGGATAGACGGTGAACCTACAATACAGTAGAGTAAATGAGAATAAAGATACCGGTATGATGCTGTCATAGTGTGTTGGATAGACGGTGAACCTACAATACAGTAGAGTAAATGAGAATATAGATACCGGTATGAGGCTGTCATAGTGTGTTGCAAAGACGGTGAACCTACAATATAGTAGAGTAAATGAGAATAAAGATACCGGTATGATGCTGTCATAGTGTGTTGGATAGACGGTGAACCTACAATACAGTAGAGTAAATGAGAATATAGATACTGGTATGAGGCTGTCATAGTGTGTTGGATAGACGGTGAACCTACAATATAGTAGAGTAAATGAGAATAAAGATACCGGTATGATGCTGTCATAGTGTGTTGGATAGACGGTGAACCTACAATACAGTAGAGTAAATGAGAATAAAGATACCGGTATGATGCTGTCATAGTGTGTTGGATAGACGGTGAACCTACAATACAGTAGAGTAAATGAGAATATAGATACCGGTATGAGGCTGTCATAGTGTGTTGGATAGACGGTGAACCTACAATACAGTAGAGTAAATGAGAATATAGATACCGGTATGAGGCTGTCATAGTGTGTTGGATAGACGGTGAACCTACAATATAGTAGAGTAAATGAGAATATAGATACCGGTATGAGGCTGTCATAGTGTGTTGGATAGACGGTGAACCTACAATATAGTAGAGTAAATGAGAATATAGATACCGGTATACAGGGAGGGCGATGGTGTTTTACATCTCTTTCAGCAAAGAGGTCATATTGAGACACGATACTATAAACTTGCACACTGTGGTGAAAATCAACAGTTTTAGCAACAAATGTGTGTTCATTGCCTGAGAAAATAATGCAGTCTCCACTATAATGGCACAGAGCTGATGGGGATATTTCTGGGGAAGAAAGGCGAGTATGAAACAATTGATATGGTATACCTGTATATTACAATAACACTTTAATACCAGTGTAAAGCAGTGCTGGCACATGTCACAGTCACACTTTCCTGTGTGACACATGTTACAGTCACACTTACCTGTGTGAAGCAGTTTTGGCACATGTTACAGTCACACTTACCTGTGTGAAGCAGTGTTGGCACATGTTAGTCACACTTACCTGTGTGAAGCAGTGATGTCACAGTCACACTTACATGTGTGAATCAGTGTTGGCACATGTCACAGTCACAGCTACATGTGTGAAGCAGTGTTGGCACATGTAACAGTCACATTTACATGTGTGAAGCAATGTTGGCACATGTCACAGTCACACTTACCTGTGTGAAGCAGTGTTGGCACATGTTACAGTCATACTTACCTGTGTGAAGCAGTGTTGAGACATGTTACTGTCACACTTACCTGTGTGGAGCAGTGATGTCACAGTCACACTTACCTGTGTGAAGCAGTGTTGACACATGCTACTGTCACACCTACATGTGTGAAACAGTGCTGGCACATGTTACAGTCACACTTACCTGTGTGAAGCAGTGTTGACACATGTTACTGTCAAACTTACCTGTGTGAAACAGTGCTGGCATGTGTTACAGTCACACCTATGTGAAGCAGTGTTGGCACATGTTACAGTCACACTTACCTGTGTGAAGCAGTGTTGGCACATGTCACAGTCACACTTACCTGTGTGAAGCAGTGTTGGCACATGTCACAGTCACACTTACATGTGTGAAGCAGTGTTGGCACATGTCACAGTCACACTTACATGTGTAAAGCAGTGCTGGCACATGTTACAGTCATACTTACCTGAGTGCAGCAGTGCTGGCACATGTTAGTCACACTTACCTGTGTGAAGCAGTGCTGGCACATGTTACAGTCACACCTGTGTGAAGCAGTGTTGGCACATGTCACAGTCACACTTACCTGTGTGAAGCAGTGTTGGCACATGTTACAGTCACACTTACCTGTGTGAAGCAGTGTTGGCACATGTTACAGTCACACTTACCTGTGTGAAGCAGTGTTGGCACATGTTACAGTCACACTTACCTGTGTGAAGCAGTGTTGGCACATGTTACAGTCACACTTACCTGTGTGAAGCAGTGTTGGCACATGTCACAGTCACACTTACATGTGTGAAGCAGTGTTGGCACATGTTACAGTCACACTTACCTGTGTGAAGCAGTGTTGGCACATGTTACAGTCACACTTACCTGTGTGAAGCAGTGTTGGCACATGTTACAGTCACACTTACCTGTGTGAAGCAGTGCTGGCACATGTTACAGTCACACTTACCTGTGTGAAGCAGTGTTGGCACATGTTACAGTCACACTTACCTGTGTGACACATTTTACAGTCATACTTACCTGTGTGAAGCAGTGTTGGCACATGTTACAGTCACACTTACCTGTGTGAAGCAGTGTTGGCACATGTCACAGTCACAATTCTGTGTGAAGCAGTGTTAGCACATGTTACAGTCATACTTACCTGTGTGAAGCAGAGTTGGCACATGTTACAGTCACACTTACCTGTGTGAAGCAGTGTTGGCACATGTCACAGTCACACTTACATGTATGAAGCAGTGTTGGCACATGTTACAGTCACACTTACCCGTGTGAAGCAGTGCTGGCACATGTTAGTCATACTTACCTGTGTGAAGCAGTGTTGGCACATGTTACAGTCACACTTACCTGTGTAAAGCAGTGCTGGCACATGTTACAGTCATACCTGTGTGAAGCAGTGCTGGCACATGTTACAGTCACACTTACCTGTGTGAAGAAGTGTTGGCACATGTTACAGTCACACTTACCTGTGTGAAGCAGTGTTGGCACATGTTACATTCATACTTACATGTGTGAAGCAGTGCTGGCACATGTTACAGTCATACTTACCTGTGTGAAGCAGTGCTGGCACATGTTCGGTCATACTTACCTGTGTGAAGCAGTGTTAGCACATGTTACAGTCACACTTACCTGTGTGAAGCAGTGTTGGCACACGTTACAGTCACACTTACCTGTGTGAAGCAGTGTTGGCACATGTTACAGTCACACTTACCTGTGTGAAGCAGTGTTAGCACATGTTACAGTCACACTTACCTGTGTGAAGCAGTGTTGGCACATGTTACAGTCACACTTACCTGTGTGAAGCAGTGCTGGCACATGTTAGTCACACTTACCTGTGTGAAACAGTGCTGGCACATGTTACAGTCACACTTGGCACAGTGACTGGTCGCCTGCTTCTTTCCACACTCCTTACAGATGTTGTCTATTAAAAAAAAAATCAATTTTACAAGTGTTCTTTGTGGCATTTAAACTTGTACAAACATATATTCAATTAATTCAGTGAAGTAATAAGCAGTGAATGGATACCACTAATGGAGATATAGCGCGGCTGACTGAAATCTCGTATGGTTTCGAGGTCTCATATGGCTTAGGAAGTGGTAACATTTTCTGAACATCTGCCATTTTGTTTCCATCGGTGTTGTGCTCCGCTTCGTGAAATTGTAAGATATTTGACTGTTTTGGATTAAAAAGTCATCATACTTCACAGAACTTGTTTGTTGCTATATTACTAACATTTTGGGTACTTTTATGTTATTTTACAGTGAATTGATCGATATACAAGAGCTGTCGGAGAACAGCGTAGCCCGACTATTCAATTTTTCAGAGAATAATAAATTATATAGCTAGTATATACGATCAGAAAACAAGGCTAAAACAATGTGGGGGTTGGGGGACGGGGCTTGTATAGAAACTCGGGCCATAGAAACTCGGGGCCGATATAGAAATCGGTCTGAAGACCAAGAAACCGGCGATTTTAGAAGCCCTGCTGATAACCATCATGTCATGCTGATCATTTTACAAAAAGTCCCATATCAATATCACTTATAGTTTTCAAGACGTAGTCGCTACAAACTTCTTTTTTAAAAATCTATTTTTAGCTGTGGCGGCCATCTTGAATTTCCGGCCGACCTGAAATTTTTCTAGGATCAACTAGACATCAAGAGCAACATTCCTGTGAAGTTTCATGAACATCCGTCAAGTAGTTTCAGAGGAGTAGTCGCTACAAGTTTTTACTATATAACTCTATGTAACCAAAGATGGCCACTGGCAGCCATGTTTAACGTCGAATCAAAATAATTTTCCACAAGGATCTACATCATGTCATGCTGATCATTTTAGAAAAAGTCCCATATCAATATCACTTATAGTTTTCAAGAAGTAGTCGCTACAAACTTATTTTTTAAAAATCTATTTTTAGCTGTGACGGCCATCTTGAATTTCCGGCCGACCTGAAATTTTTTCTAGGATCAATTAGACATCAAGAGCAACATTCCTGTAAAGTTTCATGACAATCCGCCAAGTAAATTCAGAGAAGTAGTCGCTACAAGTTTTTACAGAGATGTCAAGATGGCGCAAATCTGCTATACATTTTTTTTTTTATAGTTAATTCCTCAAAGATAAACAGCTCCCCGTCAAGAACTATGATTAAAGAATGTAGTGGAACACTTTTTGTTATGCAAAAAACTTTAATTGTAATTGTGTCTAATAAATTGACTCAAAGACTGCATATAGATATCGACCAACATGGCCGCTTCTAGCCAATGCCGATGAAATGCCATCCTGTTGGACGTCGCTATACATTTGTTTGTTTTAGTTAATTCCTCGAAAATAAACAGCTTGCTGTCGAAAAATATGATTGAAAAATGTAGTGGTAGACTTTCTGTTATGCAAAAACCTTAGTTTGTCTTAAAGACTGCATAGATATCGCCCTAAACGGCCATACATGCCGAATCTAGCCAACGCCGATGAAATGCCATCTTGGTGGACTTCGCTATACATTTTTTTGTTTCAGTTAATTCCTCGAAAATAAACAACTTGACAAGAAATATGATTGAAGAATGTAGTGGTACACTTTTTTGTCTTAAAAACTACATCTAGATATCGACCAAAACGGCCATCAATGAATATATAAATATCCTTTTCAGCAGTTGAACAACGAACGACAACTTTTAAAGTCTGTATCAATTAAGCGCTTTCCAATCCCTTTTACCATAAGCGTCCCGGAGATGGTAATTTTTATTCTAAGGTTTCATAACTCATACGACCTACATAGATATATAACCATGCAAATAAACAATTAACTGAAGAGTCGCTAATGTTGGGTTTTATGGCAGCTTGTTTATTGCGATCGAAAGGGTTTCTCCAATCATAATAATACGGTACCTTAGCAGGATGTAGAGGCCATAAATCACAAACACTGGCCACCAGTGGTGTGATCAGATATGTAGTATTTTTTAATTTTCGATTTATTTATATTATGCATTTGTGAAACTAAACACATTAGAAATAGATTATGGTCATTCGGATTTGTCAAAGCAAAAAAAAACAAAAAACGTGTAAATTAAGTGTTTTTATCTAAAAAAAACATTATAGTAACAAATTGTTTTGTTTCGCCGTTTTAATATGACAATATTAGGAAAATATAACTAATGCTAAACTGATGTACAGTACAGCTCACGCGAAACACACACTTCACTCGATTCGCCGAGTTTGGTCGTATCGAGTTTGGCGCGCATCTACGCGGAGTCAGTGTTTGTACTCGGCGAATTCACGCGGCGAAAGTACGCTATTGCCGAGTGCTAACCACTCCGAGTTACTCCGCGTAGAATCCAATTAAGCAAAAGTGCACACCTGTGAACTCCGCGTACCTCGGCGTGAAGGATGCCGCCTATCTCGGCGTAAAATTTAAATAACTGTAATTTTCCTTTGCCGTCGGCCATTTTTTTTTTAGAATCGAATAGAATATTTCCAATCACGGGCCACCAAGTACATGTATGTAATGTAATAAATATTGGCACGCGCACACAACAAATGCTTGATTGTGACGAGGAGTATTAACCAAATTGTGAAGCAAAATTATATTGATAAAAACAAGTATAGGTCTACCAATTACATGCACAAGATGTGTAAACCTTTAAAATGACCTTGCTGTTTAATTGAATTAAATTGGAATTTATAGTCGCACCGACTATATATATATTCCAATTTAATTCAATTAAAATACGTAATTTAGATAATGTAAACTGTTTTACACTTAAATTGCCCAACCATTTATATTTCACCAAAAGCCTTGAAATTAACGTAGTTATCGGAATTGGCAATTCAGTGCAATATATTGCTTTCTAAACATATTACAACTTTCTTTTCAGGTAAAAGTTTGATCAGCAAATAGATTTATATCGGTGCACAAGTTCGTATATCATGTCATGTACACGTATCTGTTGATATGTGCAGAATAGTACCGGAGATAACGAAAAACAAGTGCAATCAGATTAATTTCATTTCCTATTGTATACCCGCGTGCCCGCTATGAATATGGCATAGATCAATACACACGTTTTATATTTAATATTCAAGTATAGCACAGTCTAGATAAAAGTGTATAGACATATTCAACTGTAAGTTACATGTAAAAATATTCAGGCTTATTTCAGTTTTACTTTTGTTAAATTTGTGAATAAGGGAATTCGCCAGGGCGATGACATTAGACGTATTTAATTACTTTTGGAATATGTAAATCGCGTAAGATGTTGCTTGGTATAACTTAATGGACGCAGTATCCAACTCGATCGTTCGATAAATTCAATATTAATCAGGCACTCGTGTAAGATCATTATATATGAAACATTGATAAGGAAAACAAACAATAGATGCATGTAGTCACAATTGTAAAAAAACATCATGGATTACGGAAATCAACGAGATTCCCCTTCACTATATATTGAATTTATTGAACAATTTGGATAAAATTCTCGCATAGCCTCACATCATATAATTTTATCCAACTCGTTTGATAAATTCAATATTAATCAGGCACTCGTGTAAGATCATTATTAAACATCGATAAGAACCAATAGATGCAGGTAGACACTATTAAAAAAAGAAGTCCCCCTCCGACTAAAACTACGATTTAATATGCAGGTAGACACAATTGTAAAAATAAAAGGCACCCTCCCACTAAAACTTAGATTTAATTCGTGAATAGAGGAATTTGCCAGGGCGATGTCTTTAGACCAATTTAATTACTTTTTTAAATCGCGTAAGATGCTACATGGTATAACTTTATGGACACAGTCTTCCTCAGTTATTAAGAAAAATATATGTAATGAAAATGGCTTAATATCCAAAAATAAAACCCAGCGATATCATACAAATGTGTACAAAACGTCACCTTTTCCGACGTTCTGAAAAAGCCGCTCGTGCGCATTTGGTTCTTCTTGTCGACGTCGTACTGAACCAGGAAGCAAGTATCTTCCTTGTTTAGTAGCTCTAAGTGTCATTGTTACTAGTAACAGTATTCACAATATCACAAATAAAACATGCTTGTATATTAAAACATGAGGACTGTGTTTTTTGTTTCTTATTAATTCACATGCAATAGTTTAGTGTTTTTCTTATTAATTCACAATAGTTTAGTGTTTGTTAGCAGATGTTAATATGTAACTGAGTGATCACAAACCAAGAATGATGTAGATGTTGCGATATATCGACTAGACTACACCATATGAATCAGAAGGAATGAGTTATGCTCCCAAAACTAGCTTCGAGTTTGGGATGACAGTAGGGTGTGTGAGGTTTGGTGCACCCTAGAACCTGGTTTAAACCCCAGTTTTTTTGCCACTGACCGTTTGAAGACGACAGCCCTATTGTCAACCTTTTTTTGTGTGTTTTTGACGTCATATTCCTTATTAACATTTCCATTCATGTTTGTCGTTTTGCGTGTTTTAGAGTTAACTGTATTCTGGGGAAGCTGCCTTTCCTGTTCGACTTTTATACTTTTTTTAAGTGTTTCTACGACCAAACTTCTGTTAACAATAATGGATGCCCTGGTTACTAGGTTAAAGGATAATTTTACATCATTTTTATAAATAGATAGCCTACTGCAGTGTTAAATATTTCATTATGTATTATTATTGGTGCGACGGATTGCGGCAGGTGCTGTTCATAAAAAAAAACGCCATACTTTTTGAACATTTTCATATGTCAAGGAAATTGTCAATGGACAGACTAAATTCATAATATGTTGTTGTTTTTTCAAATAACTTGTAATTAAGGAATTATAAGGCCAGTATCAACTTTTTTTGTTGATCAACCCTCGTATTTGACAAAATCAGCAAATATGTTTTATAAAGTTGGTCTTAAAATCCACTTAGGTTCATACCACAAAACATCTAAAGCAATCAGGCACTCAAACGAAATATGTATTTACATACATGTATATACTGTACTTTACTCAGTATACATATTACATAACATTTTTATTTATCCAAGAGAATACCACGACACGTCCCTAATTATCTATACTAGTGTAATGGAAGCGTGATCTAACCGGGTTACTGCGACATGTACATGTAGAGTACATGTTTACAATATCGTAACTCTGCTCAATACACATGCTCAATACACATGAAAACGCCTGATTCAGAGTCCTGACCATGGCAACGCGCTTGACAACATGTAAGACAACGTGTGCTTAGAAATAGAGTGTGTATTTAAGTTTTGTGTATGGAAGCTAGCATTGGTTGCTACAGATTAAAACTAAATATTTATTTCGTCCTCATGACATTTGTGTTTAATTGCATTTGAGAGTACAGCAGCACAAACGTCAACTATAAGGTAACTTTATTACTTTCACGCACAGTGTACATTTACAACAAACATAAAAATAAAACACGTAGATCTATGCAGATGTACATTACCTGTACGAATGCCGTTCATCATTGTTTCAGACATAAATATTCAAGTCCGATAAAAAGGTCATTTACCTGAATAATTGGACTCGGCGAATGCCGAGTTCGTCTACGCAGAGTATCGCCGCGAAGTTACGCTAGTCGTTCGTTCAAGTCCGCTAAAAAGGTCATTTACCTGTATAATTGACGACTCGGCGAATGCCGAGTTTGTCTACGCGGAGTATCTCGGCGAAGTTACGCTAGTCATTCGTCACGTAGCTGATTTCCACTCGGCGTAGTTTTATCGTCCAACATCCGCGTAATTACGCGATTTCTGAATTCCTCACTCGGCGTGAAAGAGTAAAGTGTGTGTTTCGCGTGAGCTGTACTGTATCTACACTGCTAAAACCCACTTACGTGTTTAATTACACATTTTTCATGCGATATTATTTTTTTTATACAAAATTATCTTATTCGGTGTTGCGAGTTAATGTGTCATATGTTACAAGATATTTAAAAGTTCCACCTACACAGATGTTATTATTTTAAAAATGTTATTATTATATTATTTATAAAAAAATTATAAAAATATATAAAAAAAAAATTTTAAAAAAGATTCCAATAATTACACTTAATAATTTCTTCATGAGAAAATTGTTTACTTTCTGCCATATATAACCCTCAACCCCCTCTCCTTCCCCGTTTTTAGCTTTTATATAAGAATTTGACATGATTTATCATCCAGTGTATTGCAGAAAATCCAGTGGCACGTGCTGGACAAATATTGTTGATGCATATTAGACTTTCACAACCATCAAAATACATATATTCTCTCCAAACTTGGCATCTGTGTATTGCACATTGCATCTGCATAGGCTGTCATTGGCAGCTAGGTGTCACCTATTCACACCTGTCACAGACCCAACACGTCTGTGCACCTGTAGCAGACCTACTACTTCTGTACATCATCTTTTTGCACTGCAAGATGTCACTGGAATGGATTACTTTCCCAGTATCCCGAAATATTAACTGTAAGTTGCTAGGCATTTTCATCTCATGTAACAGAGGCCTGTTATGGGTCCCCTACAAATTGTGGCAGAATTGCAGAAGGCAGCAGTCAGAACTTTGGAAAAAGCATAACTTTTGCAGCATGTTTTTGTCTGTTAAAGGGACACTGTCCGTAACTTTTAGCTTATAAAACACCCAATAATTATGTTCGCAAACATTATACACTAAACATTATTCAATATTTACTAACTAAAAGCAAGATTGTTTAATGGAATTCAATCGCGGTACAAAAAAAAGCAAATCCACTTCGTGGTTTTGAACCCGCAGCCCAAACTCGCAGTAAAAATGAGTGTGCGTGAGCGTAAAGTTGTCGGAACTCGCTCCCGACTGAGCTAAGCGGGCTATACATATTACGCAATACATACTATGGTGAAAACCTAGTGCGCTATGGAAGTCACATGAACGCATAAAAGGTAAATATTGTGGGGGGTAGGGGGGGTATATTGCTATATGTGTAAGAATTTACAAAAACAACACAGAAATATGTAACATAGCTATACAGGGCTGTCTTTCTACCATGGGGGAATGGGTCCGGGTCCCTCAGAGGAGGGAATTTTCGCGTCAATTTCAGTAAAAGGGGGAATTTTGCATGAAAGTTCAAACATCCATAACACATTATGATATCATCAATATAAAATGAAATCATGCTGATTAAATAGATATATAACACTAAATAGACAAATAACGCAAGGACTTAGGCATACAATAACACAATTTTATTGTTGTTTATGCCAACCAATATACATTTAACAATAAATGGGTTCATAACAGACTTGAAAAATATGTATGTTGACTAGCTGTAAGAGTTAGACTATGTTCAAAAAGTACCAATGACAGTTATGTCATTTACTTTGTTCTACTTTCTTCAACACAAGCATAATTATCACTTGGTTCTCTTAAAATTCTAGCCTTCTGTCTTTCAGGGGTTTTTTGTTGTTTTTTTGTTGTTGTTTTTTTGTTTTTTCATGGGGGAAATTTTGACACTGAGGTGGGGGAAAAAAATATACTTTCCAGCTGGGGGACTGGGGCCGAATAATGGCCCCAAAAACAGCCAAAAGACAGCCCTGCTATATGTGTAAGAATTTAAGAATGTATAAAACAATTTGACTTTCGATGAGGTGGGGTGGGGTGGATCAACATAGCAATATATGTAACAACACAAAAATATGTAAAACAAGAGGCCCAAGAGGGCCTGTGGACGCTCTACTGGCTCAAGGTAAAGTTTATGTATAAGGGGCCACAAGTCTTTCAAAAATCATTTAACCAGAACATGGCAATGACAGGTGCAACTAGGCTTAGTAATGATCATTCCCGCCAAGATTCGCTGAAATCTGGCAAAGAGTTCAGAAGAGACTAATCTGGACAAAGTTTGTGTATTAAAACATTTAAAGGGTCACAACTGTCAAAAATCATTCAACTGAAATATGGCGATGATATGCATAACTAGGCTTGATACTGATCATCCTTGTCAAGTTTCGTCTATATCCAGCCAGGGGTTCAGGAGAACTAGCCCGGAAAAAAATGGTGGTATCAAAATTCTTTAAAGGGCCATAACTCTGCCAAATATCTGTAAACCTGGAACGTGATGACGACATGCACAACTAGGCTTGGTGCTGATCATCCCTGCAAAGTTTCATTTAAAATCTGGCGAGGGGTTCAGGAGAAGTAAATCGGACAAAGTTTGTGTATTAAAACCTTTAAAGGGCCATAATTCTACCAAAAAAATCATTCAACTGGAATACGGCAATGATTTGCACAACTAGACATGGAAATGATCATCCCTAAAAAGCTCGTTTAAATCCTGCCAGGGGTTCAAGACAACTAGTCAGACACAAAGTTTGTGTATTAAAACCTTTAAAGGGCTATAACTCCGCCAAAATCATTCAACTGGAACACGGTGACTATGTACAACTAGGCTTGGTACTGATCATTCCTGCAAAGTTTCAATGAAATACGGCCAAATGAAGGCCCTTTCGTCTTAATGAGGCCAAGATATAGCATATTTCAGAAAATCAAGGGCCATGACTCCGATGTAAATGGTCCAATCTGGATGGTTTTCGAACTTGTCCATGCTTTCATCGATATTAACAATCTGGTAAAGTTTCTTAAAGGTCGGATGAAAGATGAAGGCCCTATCGTCTTAACGAGAATTTTAACTAAATCAAGGGCCATAACTCCGCTGTTACTGGTCCGATCTGGATGGTTTTTCGAACTTGGCCGAACTTACATTAATATTAACAATCTAGTAAAGTTTCATAACGATCACATGAAAAATGAAGGCCCTTTCAACTTAACGAGGCAAAATATAGCATTTTTAACTATATCAAGGGCCACAACTCATCTGTTACTGGTCCGATCTGGCTGGTTTTCGAAATTGTCTGAGCTGTCATTGATATAAACAATCTGGTAAAGATTGGTAAAGATTGGAGAAAGATGAAGGCCCTATCGTCTTAATGAGGCAAAATATAGCATTTTTAACTAAATCAAGGGCAATAACTCCGCTGTTAATTGTCTGATCTAGCTGGTTTTTGAACTAGTCCAAGCTTTCAATGATATTAACAATCTTTGCAAGTTTAGTAAAGATCAAATAATAAATGAAGGTGCTAGAGTGTTCAAAAGGCTTAATATGGCATTTTTCAGCAAAACAAGGGCCATAACTCCGGTGAAATTATTTCGATCTTGCCGGTTTTCGAACTTGTCCGAGCTTTCATTGATATAAAGAGACTGGCAAAGTTAAGTAAAGGTCAGATTAATATTGAAGGCCCTAGAGTGTTCACAAGGCAGAAAATAGCATTTTTCAGAAAAAACAAGGGCAATAACTCCGGTGTTACTGATCTGATTTAGCTGGTTTTCGAACTTGTTTGAGGTTTCATTGATATTAACAATCTGTGAAGTTTGGTAAAGATCAAATAATAAATGAATGTGCTAGAGTGTTCACAAGGCAGAAAATGGCATTTTTCAGAAAAAACAAAGGGCCATAACTCTAGTGTTACTGACCCAATTTGGCTGATTTTCGAACTTGTTCAAGCTACCATTGGTATTAACAATCTGTGCAAGTTTGATATCGATCAAATAATAAACGAAGGTGTTAGAGCGTTCACAAGGCAGAAAATAGCAATTTTCAGAAAAAACAAGGGCCATAACTCCGGCATTACTAATCCAATTTGGCTGGTTTTCGAACTTGTCCGAGCTTTTATTGATATTAACAATCTGTGCAAGTTTGGTAAAGATCAAATAATAAATGAAGGTGCTAGAGTGTTCACAAGGCTTAATATGGCATTTTTCAGCAAAACAAGGGCCATAACTCCGGTAAAATTTATCCGATTCAGCTGGTTTTCGAACTTGTCCGAGCTTTCATTGATATAAAGACACTGGCAAAGTTTAGTAAAGATTCGATTAACAATGAAGGCCCTAGAGTGTTCACAAGGAAAAAGTTAACAGACGGACGACGGACGGACGACGGACGACGGACAACTCGCCATCCCATAAGCTCTGCTGGCCTTCGGCCAGTAGAGCTAAAAAGAGGGGACAAGCCGGGTGTGGGTGTGGGTGGCTACGTAGCTATATGTGTAAGAATTGACCAAAACAACACAGAAATATGTCAAAATAATAATAACAAGAGGTCAATGACCTTGAAGCTCTACTGATTGATTTTGATTTCAGGAAGTAGTCGCTACAAACTTGTTTTTTGAAAATCTATTTTTAGCCGTGGCGGCCACCTTGAATTTCCGGCCGACCTGAAATTTTGCTAGGATAAATAAGACATCAAGAGCAACATTCCTGTGAAGTTTCATGAAAATCTGTCAAGTAGTTTCAGAGGAGTAGTCGCTACAAGTTTTCATTATATAACTCTATGTAAACAAAGATGGCCACTGACAGCCATGTTTAACATTGAATCAAAATAATGTTCGTCTCGGATAACCATCATGTCATACTGATCATTTTAGAAAAAGTCCCATATCAATATCTTTAATAGTTTTCAAGAAGTAGTCGCTACAAACTTGTATTTTAAAAATCTATTTTTAGCCATGGCGGCCATCTTGAATTTCCGGCCGACCTGAAATTTTGCTAAGATCAATTAGACATCAAGAGCAACATTCGTGTGAAGTTTCATGAAAATCCGTCAAGTAGTTTCAGAGGAGTAGTCGCTACAAGTTTTCATGATATAACTCTATGTAAACAAAGATGGCCACTGGCAGCCATGTTTAACGTCAAATCAAAATAATGTTCGACTCGAATAACCACCATGTCATGCCGATCATTTTAGAAAAAGTCCCATATCAATATCACTTTTAGTTTTCAAGAAATAGTCGCTACAAACTTCTTTTTTTTTAAATCTATTTTTAGCTGTGGTGGCCATCTTGAATTTCTGGCCGATCTGAAATTTTGCTAAGATCAATTAGACATCAAGAGCAACATTCGTGTGAAGTTTCTTGAAAATCCGTCAAGTAGTTTCAGAGGAGTAGTCGCTACAAGTTTTCATGATATAACTCTATGTAAACAAAGATGGCCACTGGCAGCCATGTTTAACGTCAAATCAAAATAATGTTCGACTCGAATAACCACCATGTCATGCCGATCATTTTAGAAAAAGACCCATATCAATATCACTTTTAGTTTTCAAGAAATAGTCACTACAAACTTTTTTTTTTTAAATCTATTTTTAGCTGTGGTGGCCATCTTGAATTCCTGGCCGATCTGAAATTCTGCTAAGATCAATTAGACATCAAGAGCAACATTCCTGTGAAGTTTCATGAAAATCCGTCAAGTAGTTACAGTGGAGTAGTCGCTACAAGTTTTCATTATATAACTCTATGTAAACAAAGATGGCCGCTGACAGCCATGTTTAACATCGAATCAAAACGATTTTTGACAAGGACCAACATCATGTCATGCTGATCATTTTAGAAAAAGTCCCATATCAATATCACTTATAGTTTTCGAGAAGTAGTCGCTACAAACTTGTATTTTGAAAACCTATTTTTAGATCTGGCGGCCATCTTGGATTTCACATCAACATGAATTTTTGCTAGGATCAACTAGACTTCATGGGCAACATTTCTGTAAAGTTTCATGCAAATCCATTTAGTAGTTTCAGAGGAGAAGTCGCTACAAAAAAAGTTTATGGACAGACGGACGACGGACGCCGCACCACGGCATAAGCTCTGCTGATCTCTGATCAGTAGAGCTAAAAAAAAGCATGTTTCGAGTTGAGGGGGGGTGGGGGGGGGGATTGGGGGTGGTATAGGCGAGGACGGGGAGGGTGGGAGGGGGGCAACAAATGTAAGAAGCTATGTAAGAATTGACCAAAACAACACAGAAATATGTAAAAAAAAATAATATATTCCAGTTTCGAGTGGGGGGGGCATGGGGGTTGGGGGAGGTGGGGGTGGGCGAGGTCAACATGTGTAAGAATTCACAAAATGACAAAAGCAACACAGAAATAGGTAAAAAAAAAAAAATGAGTTCAAGTGGGGGGGGGGGGGGGGGGGGGGGGGGGGGGGGGGGGGGGGGGGGGGGGGGGGGGGGGGGGGGGGGGGGGCAACATATAATTTGTATGTGTAAGAATTGACTAAAACAACACAAACTTATGGGGGAAAAAAAAGGGGGGTGGATGGGTGGGGTGGAGGGAGTGGGGGTTGGATGTGGAGGAGGGAGCCCATGCCCCAATATGGGTGAAGTATGAATAAATAAGATGCATAATGCTATAAGAAATCCCAAACCAAAATTATAGATATATACATGCTTACATGCAAACCTAGATCTGCCTTTATTGCACATTTTTATGGGCCATCCCAATTTGGGTTCCATGAGAGTCCAGAATTTGCAGTAGACAAAATTACTTACCCTACCCTTTACAACATACTATAAGGAAACCAATTCCCAAATTTAGTTCAGCTAGGACAAGAAATGTAAGAGATACAGACCTGTAAACACAGCTTACACACAAAATTTGATGTGAAACAGACACATTTTAAGGGCTATCAGCCCAGGGGTTACAGGAACCAAAATTACTTAAGCAGCCCTTAATATAATGCTATAAGGAAGCTAATGGCCATATTTGGTTGTGCTAGTTTAAGAAATGTAAGAGATATAGACCATAAAATGTGTCATCATAATTTGGGTTCCTTGGGAGCCCATGGTTGTGCTGGGATAAGAAATGTAAGAGATATAGACTTGTAAACACAGCTTACACGCAAACCTTGATGTGGGACGCCTACCCCGGGGTGATTACATAAGCTCTCTTATTCTTCGAATAGTCGAGCTAATAATGACCTTCAGTGTGACCTTGACCTTATATTTTAGTATGGTCATGTCGATGTTGTCATGATGAGTATATGTTGAAAGTTTGATGAAGAAATATCAAGAAATGAAAAAGTTATAGCCAATGTTGTTTTCGTGAAGAAAAAAATGAGTATTAACCCATATAATGGCCTTCAGTGTGACCTTGACCTTTATATTTTAGTATGCTCATGTCGATGTTGTCATGATGAATCTATATTTAAAGTTTGATGAAGAAATATCAAGCAATGAGAAAGTTATAGCCAAGTGATTCCTATGTATCGCATTTTTCTTCGAAAAGGCGACACAAAAACCAAGTTCACAAACTGTTGCAAGCACTTTGTGTTTTATATCTTAAATAGGGCCGTGACTAATTTTGAAACTGATTAATGTTTTTCAAGATATCAAACCAAATAGAAAATCAGTGATCAT